>OZ014458.1:8655115-8927449 GCA_963966035.1 Acleris laterana | reverse complement strand
GCTATCGAGGCGCAGATAAAGATCAAGGTCGGTGCCACCAGCCACACAATAACCCTCTGTTTTGCACGACCTGTAGGACCTACAGTTTTACATGATATAAATTACCGCGTTGTAGTTGTAACATTTAGTTTGTAACTTTATCCCTATCCCGTATACTCGCTATGGTAATAGCCGATTAGGAGGTACTTACCCCTGCTGCGTTTACAACAGCAGCAGCAAGCGCCGGTGGGCGCCGGGCAGCCGTCGGCGGCGCCCGCGCAGAACGCCACGCCGCCCGCGTCCGGGGCCAGCGGCATGATGCCGCCGGGGCAGTACCAGCAGTACCCCGTGTACCCCGGCACCGTGTACCCGCCCTACCAGTACCAGTACCCGGCCGCCGCGCCCGACCACCAACAGTGAACGTGAGTACCTATACCTTAACACTAGACGGGACCCTTGCAGGAGAGATAAGGAGACTCTAGTGATTTCAATCCACGGAAACACACCCCAGCACTTAATTTTACACGCTTGCTTGAATGTAGGTAAATTTAAGAAGTAGGAAGCGTCCTAGAGTATTAAAAACTGACACGATCGTTGGGACCGAATGAACCTATCCAATTGTAACATTGGCACGTTTTTGTGAGAGGATACCTTATAAAATTATGACTTATCAAATCAAACACGCCCACATTATTTAAGCTAGGCTAGCTTGCATCAAACTGACTAAGACTTTGACTAATTAGCAATGCACTAACTCAGGTATGGGTAGTCTTTACAAATAGATCGTTGGGTATGTTAACTGGATAAAAATTTTTGCAAGTTGGATGGCAATTGGCTTTACCTAATACTTTAGAATTAGATAAACGGAGCCTCCTTTATTTGTTCCGTTTCCAGTGGGTTTTTTTTCATCAGTCTGTTATGAAAGACAAGCTTTGTTATTTTAAACTTTAACAGTTCACGCTCTATGAAAAATCTCGAATTGTGACCCTTCAATGATCACTGAAGTCACTGAACGTTTATCCGCCTACTATATTCTAAGTTTATGATAACACCTATCAATTAAAATAACAACAACGCTTCGAAAGTAAAAAGTTCCTTCACTCTGGTTTGAAAACCAAATTATGACATAACACGGGACGACCAGGTTATATCTGGGTAATCACCTAATCCCAGGAGCCTCGCAAACTTCCTGAAGCCAAGTGATTTTTACTAACTCTCAATCACAGAATTAAATTACAATATATATTATTATATACAGGATGGGGCCTGTAACTAAAGCAAAAAATTAAAACGTATATTCTACTCCTCAAACTATACAACTTTTGTTTAGCAACTTTTTAAAATCATAAAGTTTTTAGATTGTTCTTTTTTCAAACAAAGTAAATAGTATTTTCAATGTACTTAAAACTCCGTCTAATTGACGTCGCCTGTCAGTCTAGTCACTCTACAGACATAATCAATTTCATAGTACATTGCGTGTTCGAATTAACTTTAAAATGTAATAAAATTCAAACTGCAAGTTTTTTTTCAAAGTCGTCAAACAAACGTTGCGTAGTTTGAGAAGAATTTTATTTTTGCTGTAGTTACAGGCCCCACCGTGTATATAGAGCATCCTCGAAACCGTTTGATATCAATGCCGCAATGTGATTTCATGTTATGGAGCAACATAATTTGCATAATTTCACCTTATCAAATAACATAACACTTGCTTATCATATCGATCTTTTTCTTGTTATTATGCATTTTATTTAAGTCAATTTCTTCTTACTAGGTTAGGTTAGCACTGTGACCATATTAGTAGTCATTAAAAAGACACCTACTTTTTAACATACGAAATGATTTAAGAATTATGCATTTCGTTGTTATGCATAATAATTATTAAATACCTATGTGTTTATGCAATACGTGTTAATGCAAAATGAAAATTAGTCGTTTTTATGCAAATCTTCATTACACATCCCACTAAAACAAATCAAGTCTATACCAGCAGGTCCTAAGGTTTTGCTTTAAGCATATTCAGTTTTATTGTCTGCTTAGGTCTATGTAAATCTACAATTGTGGAAAGTGGATACAATTTCAAGACATCCATGATAACTTGAGTTGTTTCAATTAGACTTGATTGGGAATACAACTCAATGAAATATTGCGTAAAACTACATTATTATTAATTTTTCTACCGATTTCGATATTAGTCCCATAGTAAAAGTTGATCGTACTCATGAGAAGATCCAGAAAAAAAAAATCGTATTACGTCTTAGGTGTCACCCTGTATACTGTCCGCACATTACAACTTAACATTCAAATTCAAATATATATTTTTTGTAACATGGGTAAAACAGATGTTATATTTTAATTTTATGTAACACTACATCCACAAAAGAAGGCGCAATTTGATTATAACAATTGACACAACACAAGTGCTGTTTTATAATTATTTGTTTATTTCGATGTATAACATCTTGCTTCATTTTGTAATATGGCATGCATGTTTATAGTATTATTTTATTTGTTTGTATTGTTAGGTTGTCCCTGTTATTTTACTAAAAATTGTTAGCCATGAATGTAGAATGAATAACTTCCATTATATATTTTATTTTACAGGAAAATGGTTTCAATCATAGAGAATTATAATGCATACTAGTTCAATGCATGTTTTAATTTTGTCAACATCTGTTTCAGTTGATTGCATGATATTGAATTGATCAAATGTAATGTAATATCAAATAAATGTTAGATACTGAGAAGTGGTATACATGGTGTGTGTATCAGTGTAGTGAGTATGTACTATGTGCCCCGTTCAGTGTGTAGTGTTGCAGATGTAGGGTCGCCAGTGCCGGTGCGGGTCTCGCGGTTATCTATTCTGTCGTTTGCCATGTTCGTTTGTTTGTGTTTGCAGAGCCTGCCGCGAGCGCCCAGTCGCCGACGAGTCGACACGTCTTCATTTTAGTGTGTAAATTTTAACATAAGTGAACTCGTTTCGACGACAGTGCGGACATCCAGGAACGCCACCCACAATAAATAAAACGCACGGTCGCCACTTGTATAATAAACACGTCTAAGACATATCAAAGCATTTATTTCTTGTGGGTCCCACCCTATGTAAACATTATGAGATTATAAATGATCGCTTCTCGTTTATCTATATTTTAACTTTTCGGCGGTGCGGTCTGTACCGACATTGAAATGTGAATGTTCCTCGACGGCAGCGCGTCTTGTGTGCTGGCGCCGATGTTGACTGACGTGCCGGTTTGTCCAGGTGTGACAGTAGACCCACACCGCTTTAACGATATGTGAGAGGTCAGCGGCGCAGACTATAAGAGAATGTGAAAGCAAACGTATACCCGGCAGCACTCCGCCGCTGCAGGAATCGAGGTAAATGCACATATGAATAGTATACACACATGTTCCCTACGATAGCTCTTGTCTTCGACGTGTTATATATTATATGGACTTCGGCCTCTCGACACGAGAGCATTTTAAGCTTCGATCTGTTACTGAATCGGTCCTAGATATTATTCTTAGGTGATTCGAGGAATTCCTCTCTCGATTTCATAATTAATTATGTCTTAGATCATAAGTAATGTTACGATTGTGAAACCGCTCTCCACGGGGCGTCCACGTCGTCGATCAAAATTAATAATATACATAAATATATGTATTTTTTGGAGTAAAACTAGCTTTGATTAATGAAGATTCGGTGTTAGTATAAAATGAAGGTAATGTAAGTTGAGCTACATTCCTTGTAAATTGTTCAATTATATTTGCGCGAGGCGGGCTCAGTTCGCCAGCCTTGCAGAATGTTTGTCAACAAACACGGCGCAAGTCGCACTGAACCAAAAACTGTAAAGCCATTAAGTGTTCATACGTACCTAAATGGTGCGGCTTTGCGCAACTTGTGTGATTAAATTAATATAAGTGCAAGTGATACATGGACTCTGAAGTGTAGTGATCACGGGCAAGCCCGTTTGCTGGCAAACGTTGTGCACGGGGGCGCGCGGGCCAGCACTCGGCGCGAGCGCTTCACGGGAGAACCCCCGAGTCATTGTATTAATATTTAAGATATAAAGTGTATGTTGATTGATATGCGTGTTCATTTTATTTATAATCAAGATTTCTCTCCACAGACCCCGGAGGTAAGTCCCCCTTGTGACAGATACCCGACTTGTTCTCAAATCATTTGTCTTTGCACTGTTCGATATTTATTTGTCGTGCTCTTACATTTTTGACGTGTGTTCCAACGTATCGATTTAATTGTTTATCTTGTTTTGTGTGCATTTTAATGAACTGACATGTTGTGTAGGGCTATTTTACTGTCTCGTCACTGTGTTAGGTTATTTTTACATATCCTTGCCATATGTAGTGTTTTTATAACCACCTTTACATGTACGACACGATGAGATTGATTGATGATGGTCTTTATTTATATGGCTTGTTGATATTTGCCTCTTTCCATTCCACAGTGGTCCGATCGGCGCAGTCGCACCCACAGAGCTAAAATATAAAACCGGCCCTCGGACTGCCTATGGGACAGTTTATATTAGTGCCCTACACAATGGTACATGTCAACGACTGGTCTACTTTTACCGCCTCACTAGTTGTGCTACCTTATTTGTATATCTTTGTGTTATCATGCCTGTGTACTGCTACTGATTTGATTTGATCTATTATTATGTCTTCGCATTTTGCCCTGTGATGCATCACGTTCTTGTTGTCGATCTGTTGAAGGTGGGAGATGC
This sequence comes from Acleris laterana, assembly GCA_963966035.1. Lineage (NCBI taxonomy): Eukaryota > Metazoa > Arthropoda > Insecta > Lepidoptera > Tortricidae > Acleris > Acleris laterana. The sequence continues at coordinate 8,922,734 of OZ014458.1, read as the reverse complement.
CCTGGCCACTCCTAAATAACCTCGCAAATATCATAATCGTATCTCCCGGAGACGCGGAGCAACGCGGATTTATACCAAAGGGTACCGCTGGACCAAAACTATATTGACCGATATGTATAGGTAAGTTTCTTTAGATCAATGCACTACCGGTTGCTTGAAAGTACATACTTTTGGAAATACATTCCTCTCGCTTCAATTCGAAATTGGCTTTTACAATTTTCATGAGATCGTCCACTGGAAGCTCTTTTTCAAAATTTGGTAGACATGAAAACAGAAGATTGGAAGTAATTCGTTTCTTATTTCGTTGTTAAACAAAAAACTTTCGTGCAACCGGGCCGTCATATAATTGTCTCTATAATCGTCGTATGTTTTTTTAAAGTGTGTATTGTTGTAGTGGTAATAATACACTTGAATGTTGATCTCCTGTTACTCTTTGAAATATACGTTGAATGCGAGGTGCCTCTTCAGGGTTATTAGTTCAAATATGCATTATTTGGGATTAATTTACATAATTAATAAATTACATTTTTGACAATGCTTGAACTTATCTCTGAAGGTTCACGTTGCATTTTAATACTTATCGCCTGAGATACATGCATAGGGGTAGATCTTACCTGATCTTTGACCAATATATTATTTTGTTTATTTATACATTATTTAAAACGTGAACTTTTTATGATATGTGGATTAAAAGTGTGATGAGTCTCAAATTATTACATAATCGGGAATACGACAACAACCAGAAGGCACTAGTCAATTCGCATAAATCAGACCAACTTAAGTGAACGACGCATTAGAAAAAGTTAATTCCTCTAGTAACGTAACTGAGTTTCTATTTGTTATGAATGATATGATGCGGATTCATTGTGGTGTAGTGTCAGTAGTGATTAAAAGTTGCGATTTCACCAAAAGAGCGATTTTTTGTTGCATTATTGCTTTTTTTTTTTTATTTAATGCGGCATCCTTTTGTTATGATACGGGAATTCTTTACAATGATGTTATACCTACGTTCGTTCTTATCTGCTCGATACGTCCAAAATTAATATTATAGTTCTATAACTCATAATAAGAATTGGGCTGGGCACCTTACTCTGTAATAAATAATACGTTACATATTCTATTTTGATCCTCCAACATATTTCATATAAATCTACCGTATCTGAACATTTGTCGCTATCGGATAAATTGTGTAGAAAACGGAATAAACCCTACTATGAATCGATAAGGAATAATATATAATCTAAATAAATAATCCTAATAAATGCCTAAAGCTGAGCTAAACAGGGACCCTCGCTTGCAGTTCGGCTTTAGACAGTAAGTTTTTGTTCTGGCTCTCGTTCTTTTGGTCATAACGCATTTATTAAAAGTACTATTCTATTGCGCAAATAGCACTACTGACAGTACAATAAACTGATACATACACATATTCTAATTTAGACAGTGTCTATTTTTTTTCTTTTGTCATTATTATTTTATTTATATATTTCTGCAGCTTATATTGCGTACTCAATTGAATTTGACAGAGGAGACCGGGGAATAAAATTTTATGAAAGATTCATTGTTTTATTTCTATAGAATGTTCCAAAATGAAACTGATCAATAAATAACTCTTTTTAACTATTAATATCATACTTTAAGCTTAGGAACTAATCACAAACAATCGTTCAACTAATTGTAGGATAGTAAAACTCTTTCATAACACCTACATGTTAATCATTCATGCTAAAGATAGGATACTTACAACTGGGTAGGAATTATTTATATGAAATATGTTAAAAAAAATACTTCAAAACAAATTACTTCCACCATATCCACTATAATTAAATATGTACAATAAGCAGAAAAATACAGTCATAACAATATTTAACATTCATCTTCCTGGGTTGACAATAGGGGCGAGTCCTAGGTAAAAAAAATATCCAATTATTCTCAGTAAAATTGAACGTTAAAAGATTGAACACGTAATTTTTGCGGGTTAGGTTCGTAAGGACAAGATTGCATAACGACTATTTAAGCAAAACGTCGCAATTCCATAGTGCCTTATTAAGCGTTAATGCCTTCTTTGCAGAATGCCCTAGCCTAGTGAGAAGAATGTCTTAGTTGCACGATTGACAACTACGGCATAACACCGAAGTTGCAAAATGACTAATAGAGTTAACGACCAAATTATAGAAAAGTCTTGGTTGTAAAATGACGCATGAGGCAAAGTGTCTTGGTAGCAAAACGCCATGATTGCATAACGACTAGGTAATATTAGATGAATTTTATTTATGTAGGATCGATTTGTTACTGTCTAGGTCTCGGACAGAGTCGCGGGCAGAAACTAGTGTTTAAATTAAAACAAGGTTATGGAAAAAAAATATCTTTATGTAAGGTGGCATATTTTATTCATAATTTGATTTTAAGTGGCCAGTATTCACTCACCTTTGCAGTTTCTTTATCAAAAATATGAAGAGTTCCTTCACAAACTACTGGTTGTGATTTCCTTGTCATTCAACCATCTAGTCGTTATGCCACCAAGACGTTATTAATTTTTGACAACATACGTACCTAGTCGTTTTACTATCAGTACGTTCTGAATACGTTGCCGTTTTGCTACTGGGACATTTCAATATTTGGGCATTATACAAACAAAACGTTATAGAACTAAGTCCAATCTTAAATCCAGGCATTCTACTATTAAGACGTTTGCATAATTAGACATTTAGCTACCAAGATCTTATGAAAATAGGACGTTTTGCTTTTGTAGTCATTATGCAATCTAGTCCTTACGAACCTAACCCGTGTGTGTATTTAGAATAAAAGTCGCGTTTATTAAAATTTTGGTAGTCATTGCAAAGCACTATCTGAATTTTATTATCGCTCAAAACGTTTACCGCTTATTATTTTGTCGAAATGATTGTGTGTTTGCATAGAATAGGCTCGAAACTACTGGACCGATTCGAAAAAATCTATCACCATTAGAATCCTACGTTACCCCTGAAGAACATAGGCTATGCTTTATTTTTCTGGGCGGACGGAGTCACGGGCAACAGCTATTAAGTTTAAAATTATGTCGTAATATCACTTGGTCTGATTTCTTGACCATTCATTGTGTGCGAAGCCAAATTCGATAAAACAATATAATTTTGTACACAAACCATAATTATGGCACCCGTGATAGGGATATGGTGGATGCTAACAAACTACACAATCGACTCTAAACACTATTTAAGGTACGTAAAACACCCAATTATTGGCTGTTTAATTGGGTAGGTAGTTAAATAGAAACGCGTTCTTTTAAACCATGGCACCTTATTCCAATACGCTAATCTTGCCTAGTTACCAAGGTAGGAATAAAATTGAACACTGCTGGTGTACTTGGTCAATACTTCTCGTCTTCGGCGGAAGTTTCGGAGTTGAGGGAGGCCGTGGAGGCGGTCGAGGAGCGGATGAGACGTGAGAGCCGGGACAGCGGCGCCGTGGCCCACGGCTGCAAGGGGCTGCCTGCCTCGGGCGCCGGGGACACCCTGGCAACAAGGAAATGGTACAGGTGGTAACATTATGTATTAGCTACAAAGTTGGTTACAAATATTAAGCCGGGGCTACACTTGTGTATTGCCTGTTGTGTTGCCCTCCGTAAACTTTATTCACCTGAACTGGTTTGCCTAGGTGCATTAAGTACACTTTAATTTTAACCCTTAATTGCATATATTTATATTTTACACGTAATAGTGTGCTACACATACGCTAACATTTTCTAGTTTTTATTATGTGCGATGCATCCGACATCATGGGTTAATTACCTTTACCGCTTTTCATAAAATATAAAAGACATTCAGATTAATGAAATAAATCTTTGATCGGTTTGTTCCTGACTCGTCGTATTCCTGTTTTGTCGTATTCCTGTTTCGTCGGATTCCTGATTCGTCAAAATGTCAATATGAAATGAAACTATGCAATTACCGTGACTTCACCTTTGTTTTTAATATCAATTGAAAATATATTTACAAACGAAAAATTCAAACAAAACTTAACAGCAAACGAATACACACAAACGCTAATCAAATCAATATACAGAGCCTATTCAAGCAATCTAAAATTGTAAATTTTTTTTCAACAAAGTCCTTGACGATTGCTCTTTCTTGCTGATATTTTTGCATGTCTATATTGCTTTGCGTATTTACCCAATAACCCTTTAGTGGGTAACGGCAACATATTTGCCGTCATACGTGTCACATTAAATCTTCATATTTAGTAAATAGTGGTTTACTGCTCGACGTATTTAATTATATGTATATAATTCCGACGAAACAAGAATACGACGAATCAGGAATCCGACAAAACAGGAATTCGACGAAACAGGAAGTCGACGAATCAGGAACAAACCCTTTGATCTGTATAACAATAACATAACCACTCCTTTCCAAAAAAAGTGTGAACAATGACAATTAGATATCATAAACACGTGATTGGAAAAGTGCCACTGATAAAAAAGTTCTTATTAGTGAATAAAGTTAACAAGTTTATTAGATGCACGCAGGGGAAGAAGGTGAACCAGTTCGGGTTAGTTAAGTTTACGGAGAGGGGGTTTGACGTCTGGTACCCACTACGTATGGTTGCTATTATGACCCAGAATGTTAGCTTTTTCCTACTGGCTACTTAAGCGCCTCTCAAAAAGTTAAGGGTCGTGTATCACGATTAAAATAATGAAACAAATTGTGTTGATCGTGTCATCTGCCAATTGACTTCTAATAGAGCTACAAATGTATCAGTGTCTGTATGTACGTGTATGTGTGTTCCTCAAAATGCGGTGAGAAGGGATTAAGGGGTGAGTAGGGACACAACCTAAAATTAAGCATAAATATTATGTTACAAATTATACGACTGAAATTATTTCCAATAGTACATTTCATACTTGTTCTTATTTGTAACAAGTTAAGACTTATTTTAGGTTGGGTCCCTACTCACCCCTTAATCCCGACTCACCCCGTTTTACGGTAAGGTCTGAAAAAAAATTGGGACGAAATTATGTGAACATTTCACACTGTAATTTGACGCAACTGTGTTAGTTTTTTATTAATGTTAAAAACTAACCACAGTGGAGTCAAATTAAAGAGTGTAAAATGTTCACATAATTTCGAGAGTGTGGACAACTACTATTTTACCTATCCGAACATATTGAACACGTCAGTTTTAGTTACGGGGCTGTGGTCCAACTGATCAAAATGAGTACCTATCATAAATATAGGGGCAGACTCGTGGTCACCCCAGTGCTATTCGCTTTAGTCGGTTATTCGTCAGAAATAATTTTTATTCCGCAAAAGTAGCGCACATGACTCGTGGTCCCACTACTTCGTCCCACTGCTCTTTTCGACGGAGCCCTGCCTTGCGGCAGGGCTCCTGTTTCTGGGCGGTTTGCCCTTCGGGCGTTTAAAGATACCTAACGAACCTAACCTACTTACTTTTGCGGAATCAAAATGGTTTCTGATGGATTTCTGACGAAAGCGAATAGAGCAGTGGGACAAAGTAGTGGGTCCACGAGTCAGTCGCTAAAAGTAGGTAGGTTAGGTTCGTTAGGTATCTTAAGATGCCCGAAGGGTGACCACGAGTCTGCACCCATAAATATGAGGTAGGTTTAGGATGACAACATGAGTTAGTTCTTTGGCCCGGAGGGTCAAACCACCCAGACATAGGAGCTCCGTAATAGCGGAGCTTCGTCGAGCCTTTTAATTTGATATACAATTTTAAATTATTGGTCAGTTGGACCACTGCCTCCAAAGGTCCTAATTTGTCATAAACTGGTTGCTTTCCTCAGCTAGTCACTTTATGGCCATCCCATATATGTATTTATGAATTTAAGTTTAATTTATATTTGAATATCAAATTTAACACGTTGTAAATAATTTTGATGGCGACTGTACCATAAAAGTATAGTCTAGGGGATCGTATAAAATACGCCCAAACGTTCTGCAAATGGTGTTGAAAGCATGAAAATCGGAACGATTCCGTTCTTATGGACTAAGGATCAGCATGAAAATCTGAACGATTTCGTTCTTATGGCCAGACCAATGGTTCCGATTTTCATGCTTTTAACAACAATTGCAGAACTTTACTGAAATTCGGAGTGTACAGCTAGAACTAAAAATCGGTCTGTCCGTGATCGATGGCTTACGTAGTAATAATATAACCCACCTGTTGTGCCGAACCCGTGCTGTTTTGGGGCGCGCTCTTGATTTTTGGATTGGCACCGCTTCCGCTTCAGCTCCATTACCAACACCTAGATTAAAACACGCGAATATAGAACAACATTTCATCATCTACATACAACAAAAAAAAACTTACTCCTATGCCGGTGACACACGTGTGTTCTCGTCTACTTCGGCCGGTATAGCGCAAGTGCTCAGTGAAACGGTACCGGGGGCGAAAGTGTTAAAACAATATTAAAATAAGTACCTAATTGCAAATTATGTAAACTCATTACTTTGCGTATATTTATTTCCAAGTACCCAATTGAAGAAATCTTAAGTGCCCGTAGTCATTGGTTTGGGTGTAGACGCAAAGAAAAAATAATTCTTCTACCTGGTCAGTGAACGGGATCGATTCTGACGGTCATTAACAGATAATGGTTTAGAAAAATCGCGGGTTAGTCTGGGCAGCACGGACGCAAATCGTAATTACCCCAGCTAAATTCACAATGAGGAATTGCACGCGGTAAAATAGGTACAATAGTACCGCAATCGCATTGTATATATCTTATCGCTGCTTCTGATTGCGGTTAATGGACGCGAATTGCAATTATTTTATCGCGCGTAATGCCCATATAGTATGAATACATTGTAACCACGTCACTTTTTTTTTACTGTGTCTAGTCTGAATCGAACCATCCGTAGTCTGGCAAAAAAGTCTTTAAATTAAAAAGTGGCAACACTAGTGCCATCCCTTTTAAATCAATCTAAAAAAAAGAGACGATACTACAGTGTTGCCACTTTTTACTTTAAAGACTTGCCAGACTGTAAGTGATTCCAGACCTGCCAGACATTTTTTGCGTCAGAGGTTAAAAATTAGCCCCTGAGGCTGTACTTTGAAAATCCATCCATCCCTGTCACTCGTCATTCGAAACTAAATACAGAGAGCGCTGGAGCCAACGTAACTTCGATTTTCAAAGCGCACAGTGTTTTTACCTAAGACGTAAACTGAATGTTCGACTGGGTGCTGCCCCGTTGCCTGCTGTATGCAGAGCGGACGCGCTGCTCTAATGTGAGCCATTTCGTCCCGTCTGCTCCCCATTGCTCTAAAACACAACAAAAAAGTAAGTAGGTAGTGTGGACATGAAAAAGTACCTTAAGTCTATGCAAATCAAGATTAAACACTAAGGCCCTGTTGTTTGATCAGTAGATAAACTAATTGTTAAAATTTGAAAAAGGAATCGAAAATTTGAAGGTAAGTATCTCAAGGAAATGTGTCAAATTTTCAATTCCTTTTTCGAATTTTTACTATTCGTTAAACTACTGATCAAACAAACAGGCCCTAATATAGTGACTATGACGCTGGTTATCAGCGTTACTACTTGCATAAACCTTAGATGTGGTCTACCTGAGTTGACCCATCTTACACATCTCTGATAAAGTGCCAGTGTCACTATAGAATACAGAATTCTACTCACTAACGTTATTGGATTGACATCTGATAGCTCTTATTGAATTGACAGTTATAGCAGCGAGTGAAAAACGATACGTGTAAAAAACCGGTCAAGTGCGAGTTGGACTTGCGCATTGGTAGTTCCGATTTGAATTCGACTTCGAATCGAATCAGCGTGAGCCTAATTAAATTGAGTAGGTACCTAGGTACTTGTTGTTTTTCTTAAGGGTGTCATTATACCAAATTTGATACTATAGTGCGCCTATGTTTAACCGTTTTTCCGGTATAACAAAAATAAAAATACCTACATCAAAAAAAAATCGTAAGGGGTTTTCTTTATTATTTCACTTTGCCGGAAGATAAAAATAATTGACACGTGTACTTATCCTTTAGTCTGAAATTAAATACTCACGAATTGTTGCCAGAACTAAACTGATCCTCGATTGGGGCAGCATCACTTTCTAATGCACTGCTCTCAGACGCGACGAAATACATCGACCTGTAAACGAAAATTACCGAATTATAATGTTGCCATGTCCATTGCTCGATAATAGCAGCCCTCAGTCCTGCGATCGGCACAGCAATTTGAAAGTAGTTTTAAAGTTTATCAACGCACATGCTTTTAAGCAAGATTTAATGCATGCATGCTTGCAATTAATGTGAAATCATTTGAGATCACTTCGAATAAATGGGTACCTTAATAACGTAAAATGGGGTGAATAGAGTATCGCGGGGTGAATAGAATCACAATCTAAAATAATTCATAAATTGTTACTAATAAGAACCAGTGTTACATTGACAAGACATTTGGATAATTACGTTAAAATCTCAGTCTTATAATTAGACAGATATGCTTTATTTTAGGCTGTGATCCTATTCACCCCGCGAAACTCTATTCACCCCATTTTACGTTACAACATTATCACACGTTAGGTCGTGTAAGGAACCTTCGCTGTTTCTACGGGACGGCCAGCGCCAACTAGCGAGAATCATGAGCAATGAGCATTACCTCGCCGGCACGTAGAGATGCGGTGGGGGCGGGTCGGCTCGCCGAGACGCGGAGCGCGCCCGCCGACCCCGCGACGCTCGCCCGAGCAACACGGATTCTACAGGTAACAAAACATAATACAATCTAATGGGCGCTATACATTCACGCGCGAACGCAATACGCGAACGCGTGAATGTGGAGACGATTCGCATATCTTTCGCGAGTTCGCGCCTAGTTAATCACTTTTTGACGGTTTCTTGGCCCGCATCAAAGAACCTGCGATCGCGCGAAAGCTGCGTGAACACAAGGCTCCATATTCGCGCGCAACTTTTATAAAACATTAGCCCATTACAATATTACCAATACTGGACAAAATATTACCATATTGTTCCATTACGATATAATACTCGTCATCCACAACCTTCAACTTTTTAATTTGTTTTTTTTTTACTTTTAATGTAGACCTAGTTACATCGTCGAGCGTGCGAACTATACTGTGAACACAATTGTGGACACTGCGAATGTGGAGCCAAGAAGAGTTCACCCGCAATTCCAGCCGCGTGAATATGAAACGCCGATTCATTTCATTATTTCATGAAGTACCTTCCAAACGGCTAGCACAATATAAATTTTGTCGGTTGTCAGTCAGTGCGTCTCTATCTATCGTAAGGGCAGGGTTGGCTCTGCTGCTGCCTTAATACTAAAGAACGCGGTTAACTCCAATTTAGGTATTAAGTAGTCAAATCATTGTACGCTCTATATTAACCACATTAAATTTAAAATGTTTATATCTTCAAACAAAAATAAGAAGGTAGTTATATTATTATAAATTCCGTCGCTTTTGTATTTTCCCCCGTCGTTTTGAAAACGAAAACTCATAGTTCTCTGAGTGAGGCTACGCACCGGAGACGGGGTCGCTGTCGCTGTGGTCGTGCCGCTCGCGCCGCCAGCCTGCGTCGGCGGCGGGCGCGTCGGCCGCCACGCCGAACAGCCCCGACACCGCGCCAGCCACCACCTTGCGCGCAGACTTCGCTGTCGTCTACCAACACAAAAAAGGCTTATGTGTTTATGTATTTAAAAGAAAAAACAGAACAACACAATGAATATAAAATGTATGTACCTACAAAGGCGAACTATAGTTCCAGTTCGGATGTTGGACGATAGCATAGTGCCAGTATAAAAACAGCGATCCAAGGGCTTAGACTCACGCTCATGTTGATGTCGATCTCAGGAACGCCCTGCAGATCGGCCGCCTGCCCCGCCAGGGTCCGTAGCTGCCGCTGGTCGGGACTATTAGTATCAGCCAGCAACACCAGCTCGAAGAAGTAATCCCTGAACGTCTCCACTGGTGCTGGTGAATTATAATATGTAGGGATTGTAGTACAGCGTATGCCCACCTTCCACTGCGAGCGGAGCGGGCTCCGTACGAACCTTCCTTACAGCGATGTCTCTTCGAGAGGTTTGGTCGCGGTGTCGCGGTGGTAAGATAAACAGAGTCCGTACGGGGCTCGCTCTGCTCGCAGTGGAAAGCGAGCATTAGGCAATGTTATTCTCTAAATAACTTGACGTATTTTGCACGGTTTTAAGTAAATTTTTTTAGACAGCATTTGTAACTGTGGTATAGTATGTAGTTCGGACCAGTTTGGTTAAAGAAAGCTAGTTGAACTTTTTTCATGATCATTAGACAGACAGAGCACCCGCCTAAATCACTCAACCTAAACACTTGAAATTGTACTCCTGTAGTAATGTAGAAGTATTCGGTTTTTTTTTAATTCAAGGCCTAACAATACATCGCAACCAAAAATAATATGATACTAACCTGGTGGCGCCTGCATTTGTACTCCAATCCTCAACAAATCTTGAGTCATTGTGATCTGGTTGACACCCGGAATAACTCCTTGACCTGGCAATACCCCTATCCCGGCAACTCCATGTCCGGGTACTATTCCCTGTCCCGCATAACTTACAACTTGAGTTGATGGAACACCCGCAGGCATAGTTCCAGTTGTAACTTGATAACCAGGCATAATCCCTTGACCTGTAAAGCTTGGTACTTGAGCTGCTGGTACAAACCCAGATGCAACTTGAAGTCCGGGTATAACACCTTGCCCCGGAAAGCTTGGTAATTGAGCTGCTGGTATAACCCCAGGTGCAACTTGCAATCCGGGGATAACTCCTTGCCCTGGTAAAATCCCTTGACCAGGAAAATTCAGATTTTGAGGAACGGCTCCAGAAGGAATGCCAGGTGTTGGAACCGAAATACCCAATCCAGGTATGGCCCCAGTTCTTGCATTCACACCTAATGGAACTATCCCTTGTTGGGCAGAGACCATTGGAAGCTGTCCTGGTGGTGCAGGCTGGTATATCGTTGTGGATACGCCTAGCTGAGGGGTTTGGGGAGATTTTCCGACATTCTTGCCGTTGACTAGGAGGTCTGGAGTCGGTTGCTTCATTGCACTGTTTGTGCCTGAGAAGAGAGAACAGAAATATAGAGGGAAAGTCACATCAATAACAAGTCAAAACATGGAAAGTCCGTCTCATTCCTATTGCACGCACCAGTGGAGCCGAGGTCGAAGTCCTGCGTGAAGGCCATGACGTCCAGGGCGGAAGACAACGCCGTCCCGACGCCGTTAAGAGCCTCGCCCCCGGACAGGCCCACCTGGCTCACCTGCGCAGCTGCCACGCAGTCAGGCGGAGGGGCTTGTGGTCGTCTCCTGCAAGTAGAATAGTCTAGCTAGAAGACTTTTGGTTTGCATATAGCCATCGTTAGGGTCAGGAGACGAAAGTAGGCAGTAGTAGATTTATATGACATTTATAAACGTTTTTGTCGTTTTTCAGGATTGGCAATGCGCTATGCGTCGCACCTTAGGTTTTGCTTTGAAGATTGTAAATAAAGATCTTCCTTGCTTTTGACATTTGTACATCGTTTGACCAAAGCAACCTTAACAATCAGAATGTTGTCACCAGCAAACTAAAGACTTCCCACTTACCCAAGAGGAGCCTTAGTGGGGGTCGAGATGGAGACGCGGCCCCACATCAGCCGGCGCAGATCCTCGCCCGTCATGCCCCGGCGCCTCAGCTCAGCTATGGTCACCTTTCCTACGCGCTGTCAGCAAATAAGTTAAAGCTAAGATAACATTTGTGGAGTTCTCGTGGGCTCGCACCATACACTAAACTTGTTCACCGAATTACGTAGTATGTATGCTGATGTAGACAGGTACACCCGTTGATTGTTCAGTACTACCTACCTACTGTCTAGAAAACACTTTTGTTTGAAATACAAAAGATATGTATCTATCTTCGAGCTGATTGCAAAAGCACTTTATATATTTTTTCATCACACTTGCTCGTAAATAGTGTCCTAACATGCTAGAAAAATCGACCGTAAATCCAAAATAATACCCGCGGGCCTTTTTTTACCATTACGCTTCTAATGTGCGTAATAGCTTTTTTTTTAAATATTATACGTGGACTCAAACTATCACAATACGTCAGGACCCCAATTCTTGTGCCATTCGATATGAAGTTTCATTCGAGATGAAATGTCAGTTGAATACTATTTCCTAAAAATCTCGCATAATAAACTATTGATCTCATATGTCACTAGAATCGGACTCCGAACACGTTTGACATTATCTGTGGTAAGTCACAGACAATGATGTAGTCTGCCGCTAATAAGTTAAAAATATGATCTATTGTCTGATTTTATTTCATTTCCTCGCAATTGTGATGAAAAACATTGTATGTTACACGGGTGGTATAGTACATTGTGTATTAAGGGTGGTAATAATAAAATAAATGGCTTTAATCACTCGAGCTTTGTATTTCCTTAACCACCCATGTAACATACAATGTTTTTCATCACAATTGCGAGGAAATGAAATAAAATCAGACAAAAGATCATACTTTTAACTTATTAGCGGCAGACTACATCATTGTCTGTGACTTACCACAGATAATGTCAAACGTGTTCGGAGTCCGATTCTAGTGACATATGAGATCAATAGTTTATTATGCGAGATTTTTAGGAAATAGTATTCAACTGACATTTCATCTCGAATGAAACTTCATATCGAATGGCACAAGAATTGGGGTCCTGACGTATTGTGATAGTTTGAGTCCACGTATAATATTTAAAAAAAAAGCTATTACGTACTTTAGTTACGTAATGGTAAAAAAAGGCCCGCGGGTATTATTTTGGATTTACGGTCGATTTTTCTAGCATGTTAGGACACTATTTACGAGCAAATGTGATGAAAAAGGAAATACAAAGCTCGAGTCATTAAAGCCCTCAGCCTACGGCTTCGGGCTTCTAACAGACTCTCGTTTGTAATTCTTTCTTTACCACCCTTAATACACAATGTACTATTTTATGTCTTGGTCATTTGTTAGCGAAACTAAATAATGCTCAAGTGGATTCCTAAATTTCCTAAGTACACGGTGCTACTTCTTCGCTAATTTAACTAGTAACCAGTACCTACGATTACTTGCGATTCCGATCCCTAATATTCCTACCTTCCAATTAGTTAAAGCTCCCTTTCGCTGCTTGGCTCGCGTCTTGTCCTTGCTCTTGATGACCATGACGGCGCGCTGTTCGTACCGAGGGTCGTCCGAGGGCCCCAGCCCGATAGAGTACTCCTGCAGGTATCGGTGGGCGTCCTCTTGGCCCACTGACCTCTCCAAGGAAACGACAATTTTCGCCCACTGAGGAAAATTATGTTAAGTAGGGGTTATTGCATCGCACTTAGACCAAATCACAGCAAACGTCATTACTGCGTCCGTCTCCTTCCGTCTTAGATTTACCCAAAGGTCATTGTCCGGTGGGTGCTAGTCATTTTTATGTCTTTCAGTTAAAAGGAGACCTACCTACATCCATTTAGCCAGGAGGCTATTCAAGGGATTTTTATACACCATGACTCATAAGCTAATCCCAGCAAACCATCACTAGCGGAGCTTTAACACCCGTGTCGAAAAGAAAATTCCTGTGAACGATGGTATTCGTTTATCCTTTTATCTTACACCACAACCCTGTCCTAACCTTAACCACCTCAGTCTCTTGTGAGAGCTGAGGTGGAAGCCTACTGTTTAAAACCTCTCCGGTGTTAAGCCACAAAGGCTGATAACGGGGGCACCGTAGGCTGATGACTATACCACGTCCTCCACGTTCGTTAATCCTTTTATCTTACACCTCAACCCTGTCCTAAAAATCAAACTTTTGGTTTATATTAGCACTATAATACCTCTTTTACTTCTAACCTAACCTAAGCTTTTTTTTGACGTAGAGGATATCTTGCCTTATGGGGGGCTATGACGGACTCTCAACCACCTCAGTCTTTTGTGAGAGCTGAGGTGGAAGCCTACCATTTAAAACCTCTCCGGTGTTAACCCACAAAGGCTGTTAACGGGGGCACAGTAGGCTGATGACTATGCCACCACTGGGTACGCCCCATTTATTTTATCTAACCTAGCCCAACCCACCTGCTTGACCCATTCCTTCTCGGACTGCTCGATGACGTGCGCGTAGGTGTTCCCCATCATGGCGATGAGCATGTTCAGCAGCAGGATGGGCACGAAGATCATGAACAACGTGAACACGGACTTGGTCAGGTTCGGGTATGACGTCTGGCCGAGATCCGAGTACTGGGGATATTTTATAAGCAGCAGTTAGGTAAGGACAAGGAATTATGATCCTTTAGTGTTTACTGTTAAGGGCAAGAAAGCTACATTCATTTGTTATACTTACACTGTAATCTCCTAGGGTGATTTGAAATAAGGCCATCCAAGTGGTTGGGTAGCTTGCGTATAACGTTGACTGTACGTTGGGGAATCCTAAAAAAAATAACCAAGTAAGAAGTTAAGCAAAACATTATTAAAATAGATGGTGTTTTGTGATTGTGATGGGTCTGTAGGGTATTGTAACTTGGGATGTTCGAAAATCCCACCATAATAACTGTCGTCCTTGAATATGATTTTATCCCGGAATATTGGAGACTTACCGAGGGAAACGACTTCTACGCAGACTAAGTGGCCGTTAACATTTTTCTTAAAATTATATGGCGCTTTTAATGCAACCCAGTTTACATTGCCATTGATGCATACCTCGATAAAGGAAATAGAAAGACTGCGAGAAGCCGAAAAGCACGATGCAGTAGATGATGCCGAAGGTGAACATGTCGCCGGTGATCATGCTGTAGATCATCGTCACGAACGGCCCCGTCAGCTTCACTGCGCTGTTGGGCATAGCAGAAGAAATAGTAGACCACAGAATAGCACACTCGCTTAGCTTATATCAGAATAAATAGTAGCCTATTATGGCTACAGTACAGAAGAAGCAGTGCAGTATATGTAGAAGAAGATTAGATGCAACTTATATCATGCTTATGCTTACTACCCAAGTAGCAAAACTAAGTCGTATGAAAGTCGAGAGCACGTTCCTATTTTCACCTAAAGCTGAGAAAAGGGTCTTAGAATTGTCGAGTAATAGATCTGTAAACGTTTACTCGACGCGATTTGGGCACAAATTACTCAGCTTAAAGTGCTATAACTGCCGTAAAATAGTCGAGTAAAGAGCCAAATGACGCTATAATAGTCGGGACAAAGTGACATACAGCACTATTAATGCTATAATAGCAATCATTTCACCATTAGTCGACTAATATGTCGGTTGAAAACAACGAAATTGCTTTTATTCGACTTAATAGTGCTGTGATAGCTACTTTGTTGCATTCACTCAGCTGTTTAGTCGATTGATCGCAACGAGGCAAGCTTTATAGCACTAAGTGTTTGATGTGCAGCTTAAATGAAGTGCGCGTAACCGGTGTGAGAAAAAAAAGAAAACAATTGAAGTAAGTACAACATATTCAATTTTTCTACTCAACAACTCTATAGAATGGTAGCCATGTTCTTTCAAATAATATGTTTTCGGTGTTAGCTAGTATTCGTGTAACATACTAAATTTAAATGCGAAATTTTATTTTTCGATTAACTTCTTTATGTTTCTAGTTATTATTTTGATGGGCCTTCTTATTTTTGAGGTATTAAGACATTATTTATAAAATTAAAATATCTAAAGGAATTGTTCCGCCATTATAGAAGTACTTTTGCCATTTTAGGACCTTTACTCGACTTTTAGTCGAAAAATAGAAAATATATTACATTTACATCACTATGCAGACGCCATTATAGACAATATTTAGGGTTCCTTACTGCACATGATAAATCCTGTCTCTTAAACAAAACACTGACTACAAATATACAGTTTAATATTTTTGTTATGCTTGTGGCTTTTACGTTCATGACGAAAATATACCAAACCACTTTATTTTGTAGAATATATTATGTGAGCTTCGACTAACCTAAACTCATGAAATGGCGGTTTGGTGCTGTAGAAGATTTTAAAGATCATTTATACTACTTTTTGCTGCATGATGGCTTTAAAAGTGCATTTGAATTGCTGTAGGTGCTATAACAAATCACTTTGAGAACTTTCTCTCGGCAGGTGCTGTAATAGTGAATCGAATCCTTTTATATAACTCTTAGTGCTTTAAGAGTAACTGAGATGCTATTTGGTCATATAAGCAGCTTTTTTACCATTATAATACTTACACGGGAACAATGTCGAATGACAGTGCTATAAAGACTTCTTCAGCATCTAATTAGAAAATAAGAAGCTTTTATACGACTATTTTAGAACTTACAGTGTTAAAAAAGTGAAATTTGACACCTTTATACAATAATTGAGTAAACGCATTGTAAACATGTGGAGTAAACGTTTAGTCGACATAGTTTTATGCCCAAAATGCGAAAATGCTAAAGAGTTGAGTATAGTTCTTTTATACAACGGTTTGGCATCTTTAACTCCTTTTAACGACTATTTCTCGATCTTAAGCTGTAAAAAGCTTTGCTTTTACGACTGCTTTGCTACGTGGGTAAGATGATGAGAAGAAGAAATACAAAAAATAAGAAGTGTTCAAGACAAAAAAGAATTAGACAAAATAGCGTTCGGCAAAATGAAAATGTTGAAAACGAAATGAAGCAATTTAAACTGTTGTTACTGTTACCCTGCGAAGAACATAAGGAGGAACCAGGAGCCGGGGAGCAGGAAGATGAGGATCGCCTCCTCCAGCATGGGCTGGCACGACAGCCGCGCCGGGATGCAGGCCAGCAGCAGCAGGTTAGACACGAGGAAGATAAACTTGGCGGGCTCGTGGATCTGTATCAATACCATATAGCCTTCGTATTCAAAAATTCTCTTTTATCAGATCAGGGGTTGTCTCTGGTGCAACTCTATTAATGTTCAATAAGTAGAAGCAGGAGCTATATATGTACCTACCTATACCTAGCCATGCTCGGCAAGAGAAAATTGCGTAATAAAATGTAATGTCGATCGAACCAACTGTATATGAATTACCTGTGTTACTTACATTTTCAATTATTTTATTGTGTGATACCTACTTAGTTTTGCGGGCCTGTACATTTGAGCATTAGGCGGAGATTATATTCCATCGAAGTTGGAACATTATTACCAACAGAACCTATTTGTAGGCAACTTTTCCATCTTTCAAAACTTCAATCTTCGTAGCACCAGAGAAGACCGTTGTCAAAAGCTCCCGTAAAATCATTAACTAATGCACTCTCTAAACGTTTTCTCGAAGACTCACCAGCTGCTTGAAGTATGCCACGACACCCTGGTTCTTGAGCTCGTCTCCCTGCTGCAGCACTATGTAGCAGAGCGTACTCAGAATGGTCCCGAGCTCGCTGGCGAGCCTGACGCCCCCTCTGGCATCGGTCACCTACAAAATGTATACTAAATAATTTGGATGAAAACGAACTTTGAACTGAGTAAATTGTATAAAGTCATGGCTCTCGTGACAATTTGAAACTCCAGGTTGTGATTCAGTTGGTAAAGGCTTGTGCGACCACCATCTTCCTGCGCATTTAAATATAATTTCATCATCTCGTGGCTTATAAGTAACAATTGTGAGACTATTCCAATTCCTAAACGTTACCTCCAAACCCCAATCAGGGTTGGCTTCAGCCTCCACAGCGCTGTGCCGAAGATACACTGACACAGAAAGAAGAAGAAGATGCAGCATTAGGATCAGAAGACGCTTGAGAAACTTTGTCTGAAACAATAATGGTTTGGAATGAAGCCCCACAGCTATACTTATCACATTCATGCCTGTAATTCTACTAAATATGTTACGTACTCTAGCAAAAGTCTTCCATTTTTCTTCCAGCAACCTTTGTATGATGCCTCCGTCTAACATATTCAAGTGCTCTTGCTTCGTACCGTTTAGAATAATGAAAAGTGCAGAGTTCCAATCTAGAAGCAGACACAAAGATACTTATATATTTATACAAATAAATCTATTATATTCTAAGCAAAGTCCCTTGCAAAGAACCTTGTATTGTAACATCATTCTGAAGTCGAGACTAATGTCCCACACGTACTAGTTCGTCCATCAGGAAGTAAAGTGTCCAGCGCATTGAGTGGATACGCGGAACAGGTGATGTTGGAGTACCGCCAGAACTCGCGGCAGGAGAGCTCCAGCATCTCTCTGAACACGGAGTCGCGACCCAGCTGACAGGCCAGGGTGAGCGGCGTGAAGCCGGCGATGTTCATCCGCCCGTTGCTGGCTGGTAGCTTTGGGTGCCGAAGCGCGTAGCCGAACATGTCCTGACAAAATCAGGTTAAGTGGTAAACTAGGCAAGTTGAGAAACTCGAAACCTTATTAAACTCTGATTCTGTATTTTCCTGTGGACTTGCTTTTTATGTCCTGTTTATGATTTAGAGTGCCCTATAAGAAACTGAGGTGCTCTGCACTTTTTAATCATTTATGCTAGGCACTCTAATAAGAATGTTATGTGTGACACCCTGTCTCTAAGCTTACCAGTTTATCGCACACGACGACCATGTGCAAAATCATGTTGCCAAAAGAGTCTTGCATGTCAGGGTCGGCTCCCGACTCCAGCAGCAGGTTATACACAGACTCGTTGGCACAGCACGCCGCCCAAGCCAGCGGGTACTCGCCCAGGTAAGCCAGGCCTTCATAGTTGGTTTGTCGTGCTGGGGGATCTTTCTGCTGGTCTCGAGGCAGAAAGAAACTGCCTGAAATTATATTAATCGGGTACTTTACTTATAGTCCAATCGGATTGTGCGCGATTGCACACGCGAGGTGACACGACGTTAGCTGCGAAAGGCTGTGTAAGTGTCTAAGTGTAGCATGTCCAGTTGCCTAACCTCCCACAATTGTCTGTCACCATGCGTGTGATGCGAGATGGTTATGCGTGATCCTGTAGGTCTATCTATAGTTGCTTATTCGATTTTCTTGCAAATTCCAGATAGTTTGATGCCGGATGACAGTCATCATGGGTATTACCTATCGCTCTTTGGTTCACATCAGCTCCGCATTCTACTAAATCCTGCACTAGCTCATTGTTACTGTATGCAATCGCCAAATGTAGCGAACTTGCTCCTGTAATTCAGAAAATCAATGTAAATAACGTAATAATGCCTCTTTACTGGTGATTTTTGGACAATATATTATCCACGTCGTAAAGAAACCCCTTACCTAAATATTCCTCGCCTTCTACTACATCTAAAGACAACTTTGGAAAACATTTGACTAATGTTCTCGCGAGTCTGGTGTGTATCTGGAAAAAAGTATCTTTATTGTATGCCACATACGTACAAAATTCCATAATACAGAGAAAATTATACCTAGCATTTCCTGAGCTAGAGGCAGCCTGCAGTTTTGTTCTATAAAAGCCGCTTTCACTGAGGCTGATCCCAGATAAAAGGGATAAGGGGCAAGTTTATGGAACAGCTTAGACTTACCTTAGTGTCACAAATAATGAGCACATGCAGCAAGGACTCGCCCAGCGCGCCGCGGTAGGTCATCTGCCAGCAGGACATGTGGTCCTCCCACTTGGCTAGAGGGTCGTGGGGCGACAGCGACGCCTCGATCGGGAGCACCACCTAGTGGACTCGAACCTTTAGATTCACAGAAGATCAGTTCCATTGTCTCCAATTTTGACCTTGAGTTTTATGAAGCACCGTACAACCATATGGTTCTGCGGTCAGATTCAAGGTAGGGTGTAGGGTTTCGAAGAAAGATAGGTATAGGGACTTGGCGTGGCAAAAATACGGTCGGGCCAGCTTGGTTCAGTTATTTCCTTTATTCAGAGGAAGAGATATCGTCAGATACTTGCTTTATGATGGATCGACTGATCATGAGAAGAGTTGTTGGTGAAATTTGACGTTAGGTTGCTCCAAGGACGTTAAAATACAATGATATTTATGTATAACATACATCTCCTTTAAGTATGTATGTATGTATGTAAACACTTTATTGTACACAGAAAAAAAAACAGAAAATCTAATACAATACAGAGTTAGAATGTACAAAGGCGAACTTATCCTTAAGTGAATCCTTTTAGTACAGCGTTAACTGTCCCTGATTTGTACAAACCTGTTCCTGGTCTCTGAACTTCCACCGCAGGTACTCGGCTCTGTTGATCACCCTGCCCTTCCCCCCCGCGTACATATATGCTGCGAACTCCTCGCGGATAAGTTTCTCGGCCGCCATCATGCCTCCCTTTGCGTATGTTTCGAGGAGGAGGCCTCCTGCGGATAAAAAATCGTCTCAGACTGATGGGAACAAACCATTGGACTGCTTGGAGCAGTCAGGATCAACAGCTTCAGTGGCCGCCTGTTAGGTGATCTGCAGTTTGAAAACAATATTGACGTTCGCTATCGGACCGCTCGGCTAATACACTCGCATAATGCACTCAGCGCGCAGTTGTATTGTAGTTGTAAGTCCGACATTTGTACTTACTTTGTGTATTCTGCACAAAAGTTCACATTAATAAATAAATAAATAATAATTGCTTGTGCAGCTGCAAACAAATCTGAGAAATATTGTATAGCCCGTATGTCGTATATAATCCCGTATATCCTATTAAGACATGAGCATATATACTCTGCGACTCCTCTCCTAGTGTATGGGCGGCGGGAATTCCTTTTCGTTAGGTGACAAGCCCCTTCGACCCTGCTCTAGCATACAACACCCACCCTTCTTGTAGTCGGCGAGCTTGTAGAGCACGGTGTGGTCCTCGCTGCTGGGCTGGGAGATGACGCGGTCGAGCACTGAACCCACTGCCTGCACGCGCGGCGAGCATAGCTTGCCCAGCGTTCCACCCATTTCACTGAAAAGTACTGTTACGTTAGTGGAGAAACTTTTGAAAAAAAATCGCAAGATGAATTACTTTTAAAAACTACATAATTTTCAGAAAGTACTTGAAGTATTCTTTCCATATTTTCTTTATTAGCGAATTAAAGTTGCCGCCTAAGTGTTATTCTATCAGAGTAGATCATCGCTGTCTCCGTCCCAGAAGTTCAATTTATTCATTTAGTAGTAGTTTGTCCGATGATAATTTTTTCGAGAATTTCAAAAATATTCAACAAAGTCCCTATAGGTATAAGACGCTTAATCTAGGGTAAGGTATTACTCCCCAGCTAGTTAAAAATCTCGGCTAGACAAAACAGTTTAGCCCTCAAAATGGTAAGTACTCACAGAAGAAAACAGTTGACTTCGTATGATCCTGCTTAGCCTCTTCACCTCTCTGATTCTCCAAATTGAAATGTCATGGATCATGATTCAGCTCTCCATTTACCACTCTTGTAAAAAAATGAAAACATAGCTGAATCACTTTGGTTTGGCGGCGCATTTGAGTATGAGGAGAGGAGAGTGGAGGGTTTTTTCATGACGATGATGACGATGACGATGATATTAGATTCATGAGAATCATGAGAAGCCAGCAAGTTTATTTTATTACATACGTTCCGTATTTTGATATGAAATAAACTTTTAAAAGGGGGAAATGAAATAACAACAATTCAAACATAACGCTACCTACAGTAAATGATTTTCGAAAACTGACAGAGTACTTATATGGAATTGACAGCGCTTGATTTTCGATAATGATAACGTTCTCGAAATGCATCTGGTCTAGGGCCACTGGATTCTCCAAACAAACACTGCAAGTGAGCAGTAGATAATAATATGATCCCTGATTTTCAACTGTCACAGTGTTATTGAAACATTAATAGTACACATCTCTATTAGGTTAGGTTGAATTCATTCGGGTCATTCAGAACGTAACCTAAAGTTTTGAAACTAGTAAATTGTGTCAATTGATAACAGATAAATGAATAAAAACAAATATGTTAACTTAATTACAATAAAAATGATGACTCTATAAATAATGAATTAAGTTACCTACTTATTAAAATAAGTTTTGGTTAAGTACATTTTCTGTTAGCTTTTATGAAAAGAATGACTCGACTGAACTGTTCGTTTAATTACTTTATCTAATATTAGATATGATTATAGAGACTTTTAATCAATATTCTATGCCAGTTTATTCGTCAGAGAAAGTGAACCAGGAAAAATATTTCACTGGGTGTCCTTTGAATGCAGTGGTAAAGGTAACACAGCAATGAACGATACAGAACTAATGGAGTACACGTCACGGTGCTAATTAAAAAGAAAGATCAGCTGCAATCGCAGGGATTTAATGAACAAATAATTGCTAACGTAGCTGTTAGGTAAGCAACTCAGTTGTTAATTATAATTAACTATTTACCTTGTGTGTCACTTATTTAATACCAACATGGTTTAATAATAAAAGAACCAGTATCGTAGAGAAGTTCATTTTGTTAGCACTTTTGCATTTAACACACTACCATGTATATTCACCAGTTTCACTGCGAAAATTTCCAAATTGTCAAAAGGTTCAGATTTTTTATCATTAATTAAACAAAACAACAACGATTTATTATAAAAAATGCGATTAAAAACTAAGTTTTTCCTGGGAAACAAACAAAGGTTTGATGCCATGGTTACCAATCAACATCCTGGTGGATTATCTTGAAACTTTGGCAAGGCTATCCCTTTTCCTCCTTAGCTGTCAGACAATAGAATAAGGGACGAGGCTAACGGGAATTGCCTCCGGACTTCGATTTCAGTTCTAAAGGTGCCTGCCCGTACACTCGTAATATCTTTGAAAGCTAAGTTCAAAGGAGTAGGGGAGTTGCAAACATGGCCATATTATTAGACACTAAATTTTCTATGTAATTTTCCACTGTGCGAGAAAAATAAGCAATACAAATTGTAAGGATACCTAGGTACTTTTCGTTTCACAACTGATGTTTTTCGTTTATACTTCATCGTTTGTATGGTTAACTACGCCTTACTATTTATTTATTTACTAATCGTATCCAACTTTTCGACCAATATCCCAATACACTTGTTAGTTTTTAATTTCACATTGTAGACGAAAGGATAGATACGTAAAGGTATTAGGTATAGGTATGTCGGTTAACCTAGTTTGCGAGTACTGCGTCGATAAGCCATGGTCAAACGAAACTCGTTTCAAGCATTTTCGTAGGTAGTTGAGCATATTGATAATATAAAAATATTCTGGCGACAACGGTGCAAAATCAGGAATCTGAAAATTAATGTCGTGTATGAACAAAAGGACGACCCAAACGGGAACCCTGAGGCACACCTCGTTTAAGAATTTTATTTGTTTGTTATCTATATTTGTTTATAAATTACGACTTGAGAGCTAAGGGTTAAACATCCGGGTATTGGCATCCAAAGTACGAGTTATTGACACCCAACAAACGCAGAATTATCAACTCTATTACCTTGAATTAAAGTGCACGGCGCCAATACATCGGCACAATGCCCTGTTTGTTAACCCTAATTCCGTGGACTCAGCTTTTCTTATCTTACAAGTGCGCACGCATCATTCGAAAATCAACTCTAAACTTGTCCAAGTAAGAGCGTTGCAACATGTGCACTCTCAAATGGTGCTACGAAAGAATACGTATACATTAGCGTAGGAAGAGCGGTTTACACAAGCGCAAGGGAATAGGGATTCGTATCCAAAATTCCAAAGGGTCTCAAACGGGACCCCATTATTAAGCGGATATACAGGACAGACGCGAAAAACAACTTTGTTTTATGCCTACTATGTAAATAATAAAGATAAAGAATGTCCTCTATCAAGCTTAACAAAAAAAAAAGATGCATAGATACATTTTTGAAGTTGAAAGGCTACTTGACCTTCGTAGCCTTTGAGTAGCGTGGTTGTTCCGATCGTGTAGAATAGGTGTTACTATGCTACGATGGAGTCATAGCGGTTCATTGACTGCTCTTCAAAAAAAGGTCGCACGCGCCCGCTTTCATTACTTATCCGCTGCCGCCTGTCGCTCCGCTCGTCTCTATAGTTGTGTCCGTGACCTCGGTCGCTTTTGCGTACGCGTTCTATCCTTCGCACTCCTACGCACGCTTTTATTAAACATCAGTACAGTCAAAGTCATAAATGTACACTCACGAGCAAAATAATCGAATCAATGTTTGGAATTTTCCGCCCAATATCTGATTTCTTTCTCATGCAATGCTGAAAAATTTAGTACCAAATAAAAGCAGATTTTATCACCTTTCAATTGGTAATATATTTTTCAGGATCGCATGAGAAAGAAATAAGATATTGGGCGGAAAATTCGAAACATTGATTCGATTATTTTGCTCGTATATACGTTTCCAAGGCGTCAAAAATATCAACGTCTCTATTGAACTGATAATAAGGTCTATAATATATTTGGTGCGATGGCCGTATACATATTATACCTAGTCGGTTTAATCGTACAATAGGTGCCTATGTCTAGTTCTCTTAGGTATATCTTAATCATTTCACTTTAAAGTTCCGCGCACAAACAGCAAAACGAAACCTAATAATAATGCGATCGCTGTCCGTCCGTGGACAGAGTTACAGAGGCCCTACTTTGAAAATCGAAGTTCGAAGTAACGTTAGCTCCATAGTTTCTCTTGATTTAGTCTCGAATAACGATTGACAGAGATGGAGCTAACATAACTTGGAATTTCGATTTTCAAAGTAGGGCCTCAGACCATATTCCCGGCGGTAAAAACCATATCGTCTTTGAAGTTGTGGTATTATTTTGACGTTTTTGCGCGCATAAGTATGACGTATCATAATATCAAATAATATCATTGGTCAGCCTGTCAAGAAAATAAGAGCTATCGAAACTTTGAGAATGCGATAACATGACATGTCAAAAAATAACAGGGATTTTTAAGCCTGATGATTAAACTTCGGAGATAAGAGGGGGGGGGGGGGGGTCACAGTAGTTTTTTTTTCATTTTTGACAATAAATCAATCAATGCATCACAAAAAATTTAAATGTACAGGTTAAGCCCTTCCATATGACACTCCATTTGCTATATATCCAACCACATTCATTTATATTAAACCCCTTTTTAATTATTTATAGTATTCATTTTATATTTTTTTAATAAAAACAGATGCGGGCAAGAAATTTGTACAACTATGCCAAATTTCAAGTTGATGGCATTTGTAGTTGCTGAGAAAACATGCTGTGACATACAGACAGACGGACAAGGAAGTCTCACCATAAGGGATTTGTCACACTGGATGCGTTATGCGGTCAGAGCACCGCAAAAAAGGGGCTTAAAATAGAGGGTTAAGTAATAAAGAAAAGGTAGGTATGACTACGCGGAGCGAGAATGGAAGTAGGTAGGTACTTAAGACTGCGCCGAGCAAACGTCGAGCGTCCAGTGGCGCCCTCATTACTATTATTGTGTTTTCTAATCAACTAAAGAACTTCCTTGAAATCAGACGAAATGTTTTGTAGTGCAAGTAAAAGCACAATTTAATGGGATACGTAAACTTTAATAACAATTACCCTTTGAGTAGTCAGCTTAACGGGAAAAGGTGGCCACTTTTTTCCGTTAAGTTAATAACTCGAAGCTGAATTTTTATTAAACTATATGATATACCATATAAGTTGTGTTTTCATTTGTAGTACAAAATCATTTTGTCCAATTTCTAGAAAATACTTTAGTTTATTACAAAACACAATAAAAGTAATGAGGGCGCCGCTGTACATCCGGCGTACGCTCGGCGCAGTCTTAATGAATGATGCAATTCTACTTTGATTAAGTAAGTAAGTATATTTATCTTATTTCGTATAGATGCTTCTTTTTTACTCGTTGTGTGATTATTATTATTCCGTGTCTCGTCTGCGAAAAAATCCCATAGTCCCGTCATCATTGTTATTATTAAAACAAAATACAAACTTAACACTTACTTGAATCTATATAGGTACCTACCTACCATCGAATAAAACAGTAATATTAATAGTAGTAATACATATACCTTGTTCTTGTACAGTCACGAGATTTAATTTGGTAGGTACCCACCTTAGGTCTAAAGTCAATCTGACATTCTACAACAATAAGGTTAAGTTTCCTAAAAGTTACAATGACTTAACATCTCTAATGACATTGACGACTTCAAGCATAATTTTCTTGAAATGGGTCCCAAATTAACGCTCGTGACCGTACCATCAATAGTCATATCATCATTCATTAGTTAATTATTGACGGCATTCACTATACTTGCTGTAATTAATATAATTTACTAAACCCGCACCAGTCGTCCGACATGCAGTGTAAACGCGGCACGCGGGGGCGAAGGCGGGGAGAGGCAGGCGTCGCTCGCCCCCGCGCGCTTCATCGAGCGCCTGCTCCGCCGCCGCCGCCATTTTGCGCACCGGTGGTGGGGAAGCGAACACGAGGCGTGCCGTGCCGTTGCGTCACGCAACGGTTTCTGTGCGAGTCGATGGTGTACCTCGATGCGAGATATATAAATGTTTACAATTAATAACGTTATTCAGTAGCTTCACTTGTAATGAAGGTACTTAACTTTTTAACTAGGTAGTTAACCAATTGGCGATCTAACAAAACAATGTACTTAATTAAAACTTTTTCATAGGTATTGATGTAGTCCCGATGAAGTAGGTACTAAGGTACCGTAGAGGTAACGGCGCTACTTTGAAAATCGAAGTTCAAAATTACTTTAGCTCCGTCCCTATCGCTCGAGATTCAAAACTAAATCGAGAGAAAGGGACGAAGCTAACGTAAAACTTCAGTTTTCAAAATAGAGCCCCTGAAACGATCTGAAACTACATCGTGATAATGCGAGCTTGCACACCACTTAGTCCACAATTTCTGAATCGTGTTTCAGCGTTTTTGACACAAGAACACGTTGAGTCGATGAGTCACCCTGCGTGCTGAACTGACCAAAACCCTAATGATTCCTTTCCATTCGTCAGAATAAACGTTTTTTACGTGGTCACCGGTTTGAATGCCCAGAAGCTGCAGTCGAAGCCTACACCTCGGCCATTTTGGCAACATCAACTTCAGACCCGTACTACAATTGAATAATAGTTTTTACTTAAGTATATGAATGCATAAGTAAATTTTACTGGATAATGATTCAAAAAACGGTAAAATACAATTTAGTTAATTTAATTAGGTAAGTAATAATAATAATAATAATAATACACACATTTGAATATATTCGCTGACATTGAAGTGCAAAAGGACACTAAAGATTACGAAAATTATTTTCGGATGCCCGGTGTTTTGAACATCTTCTGACATTCTGACATTTCTGACGAAGTCGGCTGCACGTTCGTCTCCAATGCTATCGCGATGCGTACTGACAGAACTGACATATCACAGTGTAAATACTGATCGTATAATCTAGTCCGTCAACGTACACTAGACGACACGATCTGTAAATATCCAGATACATGATAAATATCAGTAGATCACAGAATTTATTATACGTGTAAACCTTTGCCTAAGGCTACGACAACGCGGGAACGCGGCCGAAGTCATCTTCAGGATGGTTAGTTACTATGAAGCACAAAATTCATAACTTCGGATGGCCCGTCTCTTTCACTTGTGTATTGAAACTAAATTGGCAGATCGGAATGGAGATAACTTAACTTCGAACTTCGATTTTCAAAGTAGGGCCCCAGTGCGCACAACGTGTATTAAAAAAATACACTTGTAACAGCAACTAAATATTTTTGCCCCACTGCACTCGACTAGACACTAGGCCGACTAAACATCGCATCAAACGAGTCAGCAACCTTTGCATCGCTCCCCTCGCGCCCCTCTGCCGACGTTCTCCCCTCGCTCCCCGCACTTCACTCCGCTGCGCCGCGTTACCCCTCCCGCACGTTGTCAGGCGAGGCGATACTCGCCACAGAAACGCGAACATGACAACATAGTATTTTTTTATAACCTTAAACATCGTGAATTAACCAGAAAATGAATAGATTGTCACTGTGAGTGTGATTAACTGGTAGCGATAGTCAATCGAACAGTGTTGTGATTATTTGCGTACAGTTTTGAAAGTGTATGAGCCGCCGTCATGTTATCGATTGTGAAAATCGATCTGGATTCCAGTTCAGGTATTTACAGGTTTAATGAGAAACATGTATTATTGTTAAATAGTTTGAATTTGTAATGATTATCAGTAAAATTGTCCTTAGTTAACGTGTTAATTCCCGAGCTATGCTCGCAAACGTCGTGCCCGTGAGCGCGCGTTGGTAGGTACTATTTGCGCGGTTCTCACTCGAAAGTCGCCCGACGCTTGGGTACTGTCCAACTTACAACCACGCAACCTCTTAACGCTTATTATAATTATGTCGTGTAGCCGTCGATTTTCTAGTTGATTGAGATTAACTCGATGGAGAGATATCTTAATAGAAGATTTTTCAGTATGAATTTTACGTTTGATTTTATGTCATTTCATTAATATTTTTCGTTAAATACCTAATTTGGTTTTGATTTCAGTTGTACAAAGTTTTTACCCTTTGGTTAACGTAATCTGATACTTCTGATAGTTTAGTTTCACTAGTCTTGTTTGGCTTGTCGTTTTTTTTTATATTTTCGATTTTACTATGTATAAGTACCTATTATTTTATCATTTCGGTACTAAAGTTTCTTACTTACCTAGGAAACTGTTAATTTTTCTGACTTTTAACAGACCCAGTTTGGTAACTAGCCGTTATTTATCAATTTGATGGTAATTGCCTCACGATGAAAAAAATCTTTCGAGAAGCTCGAAACAGTAGTTGTTAATAAAGATGTAAAGTCTGTGAGCACTTCGAAGGTGCTTCGGGTTTGTACTTCTCTCTCACTCGCTCTCATACGCTCTTATTAAGAGCGAGTGAGAGAGAAGTACCAACCCGAAGCACCTAAGAGCTACCGCACTGTATTTACCTAGTAGCTTGTAAAGAGAGAGATAGCCAATGTCGTATTTCGTAGTAGTGGTTTCCCGTTGCCTGGTTTCCACCGTTTCTAGATGTAGGTGACGAGACTGAGTCGCGGCTGCATTGGCGCATACATCGCTGCTTAAATACAAAAGCGCCACAAAACAAAAACAGATATAGTTTGATTTAAAACTCAAAGTATATAGCATTCCGAATTTAAATGCAACACAAACACATTTTGATTTGTGGCCCTTTAGTATTTGACCGCACGGTTGCGTATAGATAGGACATATTTAAAGCGGCAGTTGTATATTTAAATTTTGGTAGTTTTATTTTTAAATCATCGGTAAAATTACTGGATTGGGCAGTGGAAAGTTAAAAAATCATAATTAGGTGGTAAAATATGTAAAAAAAAATATAATTACAGTTTTGTAATTTATGATTAGTGTAAGTAAACATTTTTCAAATCAAAATTTACCATGATATGAAGGCTTGCTCTTTTGAGCTTACCTAAGATTTGCCGCTTAGTTGTCTGATCCCCGCTACGCGGAGCCCCTATCCTTGAACTGTATTTTTCAAACGGTGATATTTCCTAATGATGGAATTTAAAATATATTTTTTGCAACTTTTGCAACTTAAGTATAAAAAAAAGCGAAAGTATTAAACTAGTTCAGGTAAAGAAAAGTAATTTCGATTACTCTTAAACTATTTTTTTTTAATTTTTTTTTAGAACATACCTATTGGTACATATTGGAATTGGTATATATTTTTAACTGTCTGTATCTTGGGAAGCCTTATCCCTCTCGCGCAATAGTTATTACGCAACCGAAAGAAAGGGACCGGAATAAAATAACTGTAGGTACACTTGTATGCTTGTACTTTGTAGTAGGTCGCCCGCAGCGCGTCTCACCCTGTAACTCCCCTTGTTCGCCTGGAAGGTCGAGTAGGTTAGGTAGGGCTGTCATAGCAGCAAAAACGTATATTATTTTTAACTGACTTGAAAAATAATGATTCGACTGCAATATTTTAAACCAAAAACCGACTATGATGGTAATGGTATGTTGACTAAAGATCTCTAAAGATTTGGTACTGCAATTAACTCATATTAAACAAAGTTAATAGTACATTGTGTATTAAGGGTGGTAAAGAAAGAATTACAAACGAGAGTCTGTTAGAAGCCCGAAGCCGAAGGCTGAGGGCTTTAATCACTCGAGCTTTGTATTTCCTTTACCACTCGTGTTACATACAATGTTTTTCATCACTATTGCGAGGCAATGAAATAAAATCAGACAAACAGGCCAGGTGAAGACGTAAAATTGTGTACTCATCACGGGCAGTAAAAAAGAAAGCCCTCTATCGCATATTTACAACCCTCGCCTACGGCTCGGGTCTCAAATACCTGCGATTTCGGGCTTTCTTTCTTTTACAGCCCTTGTTAAGTAATGTACTATTTCATCACACTTGCTCGTAAATAGTGTCCTAATATGCTAGAAAAATCGACCGTAAATCCAAAATAATACCCGCGGGCCTTTTTTTTACCATTACGTTACTTACGTGCGTAATAGCTTTTTTTTTTAATATTATACGTGGACTCAAACTATCACAATACGTCAGGACCCCAATTCTTGTGCCATTCGATATGAAGTTTCATTCGAGATTAAATGTCAGTTGAATACTATTTCCTAACAATCTCGCATAATAAACTATTGATCTCATATGTCACTAGAATCGGACTCCGAACACGTTTGACATTATCTGTGGTAAGTCACAGACAATGATGTAGTCTGCCGCTAATAAGTTAAAAATATGATCTTTTGTCTGATTTTATTTCATTTCCTCGCAATTGTGATGAAAAACATTGTATGTTACACGGGTGGTAAAGGAAATACAAAGCTCGAGTCATTAAAGCCCTCAGCCTACGGCTTCGGGCTTCTAATAGACTCTCGTTTGTACACAATGTACTATAAAAAATAGTACATTGTGTATTAAGGGTGGTAAAGAAAGAATTACAAACGAGAAGTTCTGTTAGAAGCCCGAAGCCAAAGGCTGAGGGCTTTAATGACTCGAGCTTTGTATTTCCTTTACCACCCGTGTAACATACAATGTTTTTCATCACAATTGCGAGGAAATGAAATAAAATCAGACAAAAGATCATATTTTTAACTTATTAGCGGCAGACTACATCATTGTCTGTGACTTACCACAGATAATGTCAAACGTGTTCGGAGTCCGATTCTAGTGACATATGAGATCAATAGTTTATTATGCGAGATTTTTAGGAAATCTAGACACGCGGCAGCGTGTCCAGACAAGTTCAAGAAAAAGGAACTGGCGAGCGCAGCCGTGTGTTATTTACACGAACCGTCTGGAGCCACTTTTGACCCCTCAATAACTCCAAATCTACTTAACATAAAAACATGAAATTTGGTATATGTATTAAAACCCTTTAGATCAACTAGAACCCTAAATTTCATAAATAAAAGTGAAACGGTTATTGAGATATAAACGTCTAAAAATCGGCTTTTTTACCACTGACTGACTGACTGACTGACTAATCATCAAAAACCTAACCCACTTCCAGGTGACCTAGAAGGTTGAAATTTGGCATACAGATGGGTAATTATGCGTATACAAATAAAAAAATCTGAAAACAGTGATTTTATAAGTTTTATTATTATTATTATTTTATTTTATTATTTATGCTAGTTACCTCAGAACTCCGTCATTTATTAACCGATTTGAAAAATTCTTTTTTTGTTTGAAAGGGCACACTGTCTGATTGGTCCCAATGTCACCAGGTCAGAATCTGATGATGGGGTCCTGGAGAAATTGAGGGAACTCTTCAAATAATTTGGGTATAGCTATATCGATTTGGGTATTTTGTATATATATACGAGTATATAGCATACATATATTAACTCGTGCATATATGCTTTTGAAAAGCACTATTTGGTGAAGTAAAACTGATGATGATGAATGAAGATCACAGATTCACCGGAACTACTCAGTAATTATTAGTATTTCATGGGCTGCGATTCGATTTATCGATTACTTGAATTTATTAATATGGTTGCTCAGCAATATATGTTTTTTAATTATTATTAGTAGGAAGCTATTTATGACAGAGAGGTCATGCACATCTTCTTTTATTCGAATAGAATAATGTATGGTTTAAGAGTCCACAGGAAACTGGGTTCTCCATACAAGTGTAAATTTGCTCTCATTTTTAAACGACTTGCTAGAATACTTACTTCAAATAATAAATAATTATAGTTGCTCAACAATATACGAGTGCAAAAGTACTAAGCAAAGCAAAACCCTACTAAAAAGTACCAAATTATGAAAGAGCGGTCTTGCACAACTTCTTTTATTTGAATAAAATGTAGGTAGGTATATCGTTTAAAAGAGTCCGCGGGAAGCTGGGGTCTCCATACAAACATAGTTTCGCTCTCATTTTAAACGCAGGGAACGGGAAATTTTATGAATATTATTTAATGTTTGTTTATTGAAACGCATGACAACTTATTTGACAAAAATAAATGATATCCCATCAAAAACATACATGTGAAAATGCAAGCCAAGTTCAATGTTAAGAATATGCAATGCGTGTTTATCGACTTCACTGACAAAAAAAATTAGATCTAGATGGGTGCCAAGTTCCGTAGATAATCCTGATATTTATTTATTAAGAACATACCTACAACATTCTAAAATAAATTAAAAACACAATTTCTTATTTTTTCTGCTACAACAACATTTGCTATTAAGTATAACTTCTTATATTTCAACACCCAAATTATTTACACAAAGCAAATAACTTAGGATAAACTGAAGCTTAAAATCTGACTTGGCTAGTTTTCATTTTTGTTATACGCAAGTTACTGTATTTTTATATTGTATGGTCATATTTTACTCTTCGAAATAATTGACTTGCTGGTAAAAAACTAGCCAAGTCAGATATTAAGCTTCAGTTTATCCTAAGTTATTTGCTTTGTGTAAATAATTTGGGTGTTGAAATATAAGAAGTTATACTTAATAGCAAATGTTGTTGTAGCAGAAAAAATAAGAAATTGTGTTTTTAATTTATTTTAGAATGTTGTAGGTATGTTCTTAATAAATAAATATCAGGATTATCTACGGAACTTGGCACCCATCTAGATCTCATTTTTTTTGTCAGTGAAGTCGATAAACACGCATTGCATATTCTTAACATTGAACTTGGCTTGCCTTTTCACATGTATGTTTTTGATGGGATAGTATTCAACTGACATTTCATCTCGAATGAAACTTCATATCGAATGGCACAAGAATTGGGGTCCTGACGTATTGTGATAGTTTGAGTCCACATATAATATTAAAAAAAAAAGCTATTACGCACGTTAGAAGCGTAATGGTAAAAAAAGGCCCGCGGGTATTATTTTGGATTTACGGTCGATTTTTCTAGCATGTTAGGACACTATTTACGAGCAAGTGTGATGAAAAAGCTATTACGCACGTAAAGGGCGTAATGGTAAAAAAAAGGCCCGGGGGTATTATTTTGGATTTACGGTCGATTTTTCTAGCATGTTAGGACACTATTTACGAGCAAGTGTGATGAAAAAGACAATTACATAAAACGAATGGTAGTAAAAAAAACTTTATGACAGATAAAAAGAAAAAAATGTTGAACCTAGTTTAAGACTGCGCCGTGCGTACGCCGGATGTACAGTGGCGCCCTCATTACTATTATTATGATTTCTAATAACTAAAGTATTTTCTTGAAATTAGTCGGTAGGTTTTTACTACAAACCTTCGAGTTATCAACTTAACGGAAAAAAGTGGCCACCTTTTCCGTTAAGCTGACTACTCAAAGGGTAATTGTTATTAATAGTACATTACTTAACAAGGGCTGTAAAAGAAAGAAAGCCCGAAATCGCAGGTATTTGAGACCCGAGCCGTAGGCGAGGGTTGTAAATATGCGATAGAGGGCTTTCTTTTTTACTGCCCGTGATGAGTACACAATTTTACGTCTTCACCTGGCCACAATGCGAGTTTTACCGTGCGCGCAGCGTGCGATAAAACTCACATTATGGCCAGGTGTTACGTAAAGTTTGTTACGTATCCCATAAATTGTGTTTTTACTTGCGCTACAAAAACGTATCGTCTGATTGCAAGGAAATTCTTTAGTTAATTAGAAAACACAATAATAGTAATGAGGGTGCCACTGGACGCTCGGCGTTTGCTCGGTGCAGTCTTCTAAAACGTAGTAGGTATGAAGGGAATATGCTAAACGCATTCAATTTGAACACTACCGCAATTTAAACTTTACACTTCATACATTTAATAGATTTAATAACGTGCGCATCTAAAGCCCGCGCGCGTGAGTCGCGTCGATCGCGAGCCGCAAGCGCACCTACGGAGGTATAGTCTATTCTATTACTATAGCATGACGACATCGCGTCGTTGGCCGTAACGCAGCGCAGAGAGCGGGAAGGGGACAAATACTTATTTTTCAAGAAAAAATATTGTTATAAGATAAGGTTTGAAAAATACCGATTTAATAAACTTGTATTATTATTATTTTAACTATAAACGACGGTTGAAATACGTACGAGTTGATTCACTTCAGCGAGTATCCGGATGTTTAGATTGTGTATTCTCTCTTTGTCTGCATTCAGCCGTCTGCAATGGTTCCCCATAAACCATTATTATGCTTTAATTAAGTTTAGGTTGGTAAGATAATAAAATTATGCTCTCCCTTTTCATTACAATTGCCACGAATATTTAACATAATGCGTGTTCTTCTTTTCAGATGATTTGGATCTAGTAGACGAACCGTTTATGGAGGAAGAGGATGATGGCGAATATTTCATAAAGGTAGAGCCAATAAAGGAGGTTTGGCATGGTCTTCAAATGGTACCCGTAGTTTACACGACACGGCTGGACGACATGGTAGTTCTCAACTCAATTGGGCTTAACCAGCATCCACGAGAACTAACTGCCAAAATTCTACAAGAAAGCAAACCAATTTTATATTCGTATCCCGATTATAATGCTGGCCAAATTAACCAAAAATCTTTTCGGTTATTGAAAGCAAAGTTACGAAAACTATATGACCCTCAAAGGATAAAAATAAAAGAGGAACTGGATAACTCTTTTTCGCTAGAAGTCGATCAAAATGTCTGTAATCCTGAAGAATCACGTGAATCCAATGATACAAGCAAGTACAGTAATCTATTAAAACTCTGCAAACCCTTGAGTATTGTTCTCACAAAGTTAGATCTTCCAACGGTGACTCCTGGTACATACGAAGTGGAAGAAATGGAGTACCTCCAGGAGGAAGGCACAAGATCTCCTGCTCCAATAACACACTTCAAAGTCTCTGAGCATGATCGTCTTCTTACTAAGGGCATTATAGAGGTATATGACCTTTATTCTAAAGAATATACTATTTACTGTACTGATCATAAGGGTAATCTTGTAGATTGTTTAATAGATAGTCCTGATAATGCATTCAAATATGACAGCATACGCGACTCGGCTGAAGCCGAACTCAAATTTGTATACTGCTGCTGGGTTAAAAGGAATGAACACATGCAGTCTCTGTATCCTAAAGTACTTTTGTATGCCAATTTTCGGTTTATGATGAAGCCGCATTTGTGTCCTATTGATAAATGTAGCTGCTGTTGTCGTAAAAAAGACAATTTTGCGAAACCCGGTACAGCTTTCACAGATGACGACTCAACGGTAAAGAAGTCTGCGTATTCACAGGAAGACATAGAAATGCAAGAATTAGAAGATGAAATACATCAAAAACTAATTCAAATGAAAAAAATACCTCGACTTAATACTATTGATTGGATTCAAGCTTTGCTAACTAAAGCTATTGCCGACCCGCCGCAAGTAAAAAGTCAGAATCAAAGTAGTTTAATAGAAAAGGCATTGTCATATAAGCCAATACCAAAGAAGCAGACAGAAAACCGACGCTTGCTGACATTAAAACAGGAGCAGAATCAATATGGCGTTATTATTTTCAGAAATTTCGCTTTGGATGAAAGAGACGTTTACGAAATCAATAGTAACGGAGAAGTGCAATTTTATACGAAACTAATATGTTTTAATAATACAACTCGGCCAGATGTTAAAAAGCTGTTGCTAAAACCGAAGGCAGTTTATGATGTCTGTTGTTGGTTTAAACGTGAAAGTGTTACATCTAAGCTATTCGAGGACAAATACTTACATCCTTCAGCTGTGAAGTTTATGAGAACCCGTCACGCGTGTTTGAGTGATAAGTGTAATTGTTGTTGCAAACCGAATGTTATAGGGCAAGCGACGCTTAAAGATGTTCCTTTTTCTCCGCAATACTCTTATAGACCTTTGAAAACCATTACTAAACCACTTAACAATGCTAACGCGAATAAACCTAAATCAAATTCACGAACTATTACCAAGTTTACAAATAAACACCCTAATATACTTAGAAAAACACTGATGTCTCACTCAACAAACAGTAAACATACCAAACCGCGTCCAGGATCAGCAGTAGCAGCTGAAACCACAACACAAAGAAATGATGATGACTGTCAAATTGTGGGGGTTATTCCGGACGTCCAATTCCGACCATTGCAACCAAACCCTTTACCCGTGGAACAAGTAAACGTTGCTACTATTGTCAACGTGCCCACTATTTCTAACAGCGAATTATCCGAGGAAATAAACACGACGGTTGCTTCAATCTTAGAAAGATTTAAAGACGTGCGTCTGACTATCAACAGCACCGGAAAAGTGGCAGCTGCTCTGAACATGCCTATTAATACATTAAGCACTGTGGAACTCAAAGTTCTTGCTAGTATCCTATCTTATGCTCAAAGTCAGATTAATTTGCTGGGATTGAGATCAGAAATGAGTTTAAGTAGTTTTATTTCGCGGTCGGAACCTAACACTGCAAATCAAGTAGAACCGATCAAAACTACTCATGAGGTGACTCCTGACGGGAATAGAAATTGCACTACCACTACTAACATATCATCGACAAATATTGTCGGAAATAGTAACATTTCTGAAACCCCTAACAGCAATGATACTGACAAGTTTAAAACAGAAGTCAATCCGAATGATCTCGATAAATCGGCGACTGAACTACAATCAAAGGTAACAAAACTTGCTACAGATTTTGAGTCGATCATTCCTCCTGTCAGCAAAGAAAAAGTATTTAACAGTTTCACAAATTCAACATCTGCTACGAAACAAAATTTCAATGATTCGTTTGCATCTTTTATAGCCACACAATACGACGGTCCAAATAATTCGTTTGCGCCCGTAATAACAAGTGTATTTTCTATGAAAGATCAGGAAACTGCTGCTAGTGGTACAACCCTTTCTGGAGATTCGCATGCTATGCTGACAAAACAACCAGCAGATCAACTCTCTGATGCTAAAACTTTCGGAAACGACACCAAAAGTTCTGGAAACTTGGGTAAAAAGCGAAAACAAGGTATTAATTCTAAAACACAAGCATCAAAAAGATTAAGAGTTCTGTCACCTTCACAACTCGGCTCACGGACGTCACACTCTATAAGTGACCCTGCAGAAATTTATAACACGTTTTGCAATCCGGTTCAGAATTCTGAAACTATGGAAGTGTGCGGATTTACGCCCGGAGTCCCTCTGTTAGCAAATACTAGTTTTCAATTAGTATCTGTAGGTGATCCTAATGCTCAGCAGAGTGAAATTAAAACTGAACCGGTTCCAGTGCCTAATCTTACTAAACCATCTGCAACTGATGTGTCAGGTTCTTCGAAAACTTTAGTTGTGGGTCCTTTAAATACGGTCAGCAATAATGACCATGTGCCAGTGACTGTCAGTTCTTTCTCTTCAGTCGATATACCAACGGAAGAGTTTGATGCACCAACAATCAAGGATGAACCAACTGATGATTGTATTCTTGGTATGTAAGAGCTACAGGACTTATGGTGCAGATGGTGTTACACTGTGAAAACTGTTGGGTTTTACTTTTATTTTGGATGTGATGAGACTTGTGAAGTAATATTAACATATTTACTTGAAAAAACTAATAAGAATATCCTATCAAAGATTACGATTTAATGAACGAGTGCTGGTCATACTCTTATGGATGTATAACATTATTGCTTACTTTTAGCTGTAAAAACCGAGTTTGGTAAATGTATAATGGCTGTTCGCTGTATAATAAAATTAATAAAGCCTGCAGTTTAACGTGGTTGCCACTTATAAATACTTTAGTCCCTTTATCACCCGCGCCACGTTACTCTGTGTTAGTGTCTAGAAACTTGTGATATTATTTATAAGACTAAAAGTTCAAATAAGTTGATGGCATTAAGATTTATGACAGTTTGTTGACCCTGTGGGGTTATTTCCTCTTTGCTAAACTACTGGTAATAGTATTAGTAAAACCTGTATCTGGGTTCTGTATTATGTATGTAAATATTACTAAAGTACTCGTAATGTACAAAGGTGAACTTATCCCTGAAGCTGCCCTTCCACTGAGGCGGAGACGAGTGGCACTACGCCAATATAAACCAATAGAAGGCGCATGCGATCACGTCCAGCACGCCTTGCGTAGGTTAGTTTAGATTCTATTGGTTAATATCGGCACAGCTCTGCTCATCTCCGCCTCAGTGGAAAGGCAGCCTAAATGGGATCTTATTTTAAAATCTTCAAGGTGTAGTCGCTATAACAATTTTAAAGTACTCCGAGGGTACTATCTCTTTGAGCCCGACTCTTTCGTTGACAGTAAAATTGTCCGTGTATTCCAAACTACCAATCACTATATTTCCATGTTCAGTTCAACTCGTCCAATTCCTGTGCGCCATTTGTCGCAAAATATATGCAGCATTTTTTTTAGTTTTAATGGATTTGTACACGTGTAAAATTAGAATTTTACTTACCTACTCAATATACATGCATGTCAGTTATTAAGAATCGAGGGTAGGGCGCGAGGAATTTTGCGAGTGGAGGTACTTAGGTACTTATATGAGTAATTAGATACTTATTTAAGTTGAGACGTTTGGGATCGATTGTTGCGAGAATCCCTTTTAATCCCATGATAATCACGACATCGTGTATTAAATTATGTATTTATAACTTTTCTACAGATAAATGCCGAATGAGGTTTCTTTAAATTGATAATTCAGTTTATACTTACATTTAAGTTTGTTGTCTCCATTTGTTACACTAGATGACTTGTCGCTTATAATATAATGTACCTATGCCAACATTGTAATTTGTTTTACTTATTTGAAGATTTAATGTCACAAAGTACTTATTACATAACATGTAAATTCATACTCTCCTGGTTTGTTAATTAAATTTGTTCAATTTGGTATTCTATAGATTTATGTCCCTTGTAATTCTTAAGTTATTTACCCAATACTATAAGTAGATACAACTTTTTAGATATTTGGGTAATTACTAATTAACGTGAAACGCATTGGAAAGCCCCGCCCCTAATCCTTAATTTCTAGAAACTACTAAAGGTAAAATCTCAAAAAACTACATGTAATTAATAGAAAGTACCGAATCGTCAATATAGAGGCCACAAAGTTATGATAAAGTTGGTTCTGTTCTACCGATCAGGTTCACTTGTTCATATTCCCATCTCGGCCACATTCCCATCTCGTCCACATTCCCATCTCGTCCACATTCCTATCTCGTCCACATTCCCATCTCGTTCATATTCCAATTTCGTTAACATTTCCATCTCGTCCACATTGCCATCTCGTCCACATTCTCATTTCGTTCACATTCCCAACAACTACCTAGTCAAAAACCGAGTGATCGCATTGATATCAAACAGCCGAGTCCTAAATTAGGTTGCAGACGAGTTTGGAATGTGGACGAAATGAGAATACCTATGGACAAAGTGAACCTGAGCGTGCTCCACGATCTGGATCTGAAATAAGTCGAAAAAAAACAAGGGTAAATCTAAACTTGGACATATTATTATTCCAAAATCCTCTATAGATTTGCTTTGTAAACAAGACACCTTCGCATGTACTTAAACCCTACAAGCTTTACAACTTTACCGATGATTTTTGATTCAATAGCGTCCTTACCGTAGACGTAAAGTCGCAGTCCTGTTAAAAAAAAAAAACTGTGGTTTTAAAGCACATGACAGTTATTTGATTATGAAGGTATTATAAAAACTAGGTCTGTAAGTACCTATGTCTGATTTATGTTTTTTAAATTTGTTTCATTCTAAGATTTTTTTGTTGGAAAAGGAAACCCTATTCAAAAATCAGACTAGGCGCAAGGGGAGAGAAACATCGCATTTTGTATGGAAATTGTTAGCTTCACAAACCTGTTAAACGTTAATTGATTTCGCTCTGATACAGGGCTCGGGATTTCAACTCGCCTGTCAATAATTGGTGCGTCGAGGTTAAGAGCGAGTTGCGTAAGTTAATCACCTGTGTGGTCGTGTATACATATCGATGTGGATTAAACATCTGTCACTTTGAGAGGCGCGCGAGCAGCGGTCCGAGCGGATAGCTCCGCGGGACGGACGCGCCAATCGCGCCATGCGCCCGTCCGCATTCGTCTAACCTCCCTATGCTTTAATACAGATCGGTCTGTGCGGAGCGATCCGTACTGACGGTCCGCATGACACTAAAACCAGCCTAAAGCCGGGGTTATATTAGAGCCACGCCGCGTGTCGCAACGCTGTCTGACTCAACGGGCTTTGATTATACTACAGTGTCGTGTCGCCACGCGTCGCTAGCTCAATAAGTTCGTCGGAGGACATCTTGCGCGTATTTACTGAAATTTGAATAAACGACTGACGTCTCTGGTTGCTTGCGCGACTTGCGCGTAGCCACGTGGTGATTATACTAGCGCGGAGCGAGCCAACGCGTCACTTCCCCCACCACCTAGCCCACGCCGATCGAAATCTAGCGGTCTGCGTGGCGTCAGCTCACTCGGCGACACGCGGGGCGGTGCTAATGTAACCACGTTCATACAGAATGTATGTAACCGATTGCAATCCCACGCGGCGTGGCTCTAATATAACCCCACCTTAAGACTGCACCGAGCAAACGTCGAGCGTCCAGTGGCGCCCTCATTACTTTTATTGTGTTTTCTAATTAACTAAAGAATTTCCTTGCTATCAGACGATATGTTTTTGTAGTGCAAGTAAAAACACAATTTATGGGATACATAACAAACTTTAATAACAATTACCCTTTGAGTAGTCAGCTTAACGGGGAAAGGTGGCCACTTTTTTCCGTTAAGTTGATAACTCGAAGGTGAATTGTTATTAAACTATGTGATGTACCCCATAAGTTGTGTTTTCATTTGTAGTACAAAAACCTACCGACCAATTTCAAGAAAATACTTTAGTTTATTAGAAAACACAATAATAGTAATGAGGGCGCCACTGTACATCCGGCGTACGCTCGGCGCAGTCTTAAAGTCCGACCTTGGTCCGACCAGCGAGTGGTGAGGTGACAAGCATTTTTCTCAAATTCTTCATATGGCAACAATTTTACCTATGAAACAGGCTGTCTTTTATGCGTATCCAGTCGTTATCTTATCTTAGACTAAGTATACGCTAGACACTAATACACTGGTAAACATATTACCTTAGCCTTAATTGTGCATAATGTGGTTACAGAATTATGAACAAGTTTTTAGAGTTGTTAGTAATTCTGTAGCTGGCCTACCCCACTCTCGGAATAAAAGAGTGATCTTATGTATGTATGTGTAGTACCCTAGACCTGACAAGTGCGTGCTACCGTAAGGGATGGATGTAGAGTCACAGTAAGAAAAGGTTCGTCACTTTACCTTAAGAGCGTTGAAATAGAGTCGAAAAGTGACGAACGTGTTTTTAACGTGACTATACTCTACATACAACACATGGGGTTACCAGAGACACCATAGTGGTAAAAATTACCCCACTAGCAAATTTCAGATGTCATATTATGCATATTTTTTCATTAGGTGTACAAAAATTTGATATAATATGGGCCGCATAAATCAAACAACTTGAGTACTTAATCGTTGGATTTATTTATCATATCATTTATTGATTTAATAGACCCTATAATATTGAATATATAATGTGCATGACGTCCCCCTTGCTGGTTCTCCCAACACCTGGCTGAGAAAGAAGAATATGGCATTACGTAACTCAGTGGCGCCATAGTTTCGCGCTTAGGCCGTCAACGTTGGCGGTTGGCGGGAGTGCTACTTTTTTCGGGCAAGTAGGTAGGTAGGTACTTGTACTTTGTGAAAACAATAATT
This sequence comes from Acleris laterana, assembly GCA_963966035.1. NCBI lineage: Eukaryota > Metazoa > Arthropoda > Insecta > Lepidoptera > Tortricidae > Acleris > Acleris laterana. The sequence goes on along the minus strand of OZ014458.1, from coordinate 8,880,687 downwards.
GAATTGTATGGTTAGAAATATAACAGTATCGATGGAAATAAATAACGAATTCAAAAGGAAAACTAGCACGACTAAGTAGACTTATTTTAGTTCCTGAGAGGACTTAAGAGGACTTAAGTGTTTCTACCTACAGAACACCAAGCCACACCAAATAACTTTAAATAGAAAATTAATTCATACATGTTGTTTTTTGAGATAGTTTTTTGTGTTTGTCATAAGGGCTTCGGAACCCTATACTGAGCAATGAGCATGGTCCAACATGCTCTTGCCCGGTTTTTTATTTTATTTCTTCGTTAGTGTAGTAACAACGCAGTATATGTATGTATATCCCTCGAGGGTAAGTACAGATTACTAAACTCGTGCGGTTTAGGTACAGGTAAGTATTGTTTTATGGACACGTGGTAAATTAAGTCGAATAAAGCCTTTAGTACACCTATTTATCTTGTTTATCATATCGTAGGTATTCAAAGTCGAGGATGCTGACCTTTGAAGATGATGTTTGTATTTTTTACTCGAAATGACCCGACCTTATCCATACTGACGTTACGTTATCATTATAAATGTAACAGTAACTTTGTCTGTTTGTTACGCTATCCCGGCTAAACCGCTGTACTTTTTACCGATTTCGATGAAATTTAAACTCGCCGCTTGGACATTCACTCGTTCGTCCGTCCGACTGTCGTTGTTGAGAGAATCACTACCCTGACTGATAGTTAATAAGTTATTTGTGTATTCCATAGATTCTAAGTAATTCACCCACCCTCGCTTCGCTTCGGTTTATGTGAGTTTTGTAATACCCGTACATAAACCAGAATTTATCATACTTACACATGCTGCTGCGCGCGACTCCGTCCACGCAGAAAAATAAAACATAGCCTACGTTTCTCAGGATGAATGTAGCTTTCCAATGGTGAAAGAATTTTTTAAATCGGCACAGTAGTTTTTGAGTTTATTCATTACTAACATACACACACACAAAAGTACAAATCTTTCCTCTTTATAATATTAGTGTACCTAGATTTAAGTTATTTAAGAGATTTAATACTGTGTTTGTATTTAATTTGGAAGCGAGCACGTAGGTTTGACGCATTTAGTTTGTGAAATCTAAACAAACAAACAACCCTACTCGATATTACGCATGCGCCGTGGTCCCTCAGATAGTGGGCCAATGGACGACAGTGTCTTAGATTATGTAAGGAAAAAAAAAGAAAAGTGGAGGGGAGTTCGGAGGCATGACCAAGGGCTCTAACTTCGTCTGTTGCTATCCCTATTGCACTCGACGCGTAAACTAATTCACAAGAAAGTAACTGAGCGATCCGAAGTTCGAATTACGGATTTCAAAGTAGCCTCGAAGCAGTCACAGGTGCGAGTCCGCACACATCGCCTAAATAATGATTTGTCACAGGGATCATCCTAAAAACCAATGCCGGAACAATTCTCAGACAAAAACATGTAGGTAACGCTCCATTATACAATACGACTCATTTAAAAAAAAACCTGAATTAAAACAATGGAAACATTTACACTAAGTAAGAAAAAGTGGGGTAGAAACCCGATTTTTAATTTATCAAGGTATTCACCAATTATTGACAAAGTATGTGTTTCGTTATGAATTATGATAATAAAATGCCGTTTATCAAAATAATAATACTGCCCTCCTTAGAAAAAAGGGCGCAAATCTCATAGAAACGCGAATGTATAATTGACCTTACTACTTAAAACATAGGGCTAAATTTGCTTTGACTATCACATTGCACATGCGACCTTTTTATTAAGAAGCGCAGAATATTTCTACGCACGCATTGTGTGCGAGAGCGGTATTCATCGTTGCTCGTCAGTCAGCGAATCGGTGGTGGGGGAAAACTTATCGCTCCGTGTCCGTATTCTGCGAGCGGTCTCTATTCTCTTGCAGTTTTACTTCAGTTCATTACAACTCTGCCTGCTACTAGAGTTAATTTAAAATACGGGTTAACCCTGACAGTACCTACACTTTTGCTCTATGGAGAGAAGTCTCAGTGTTTTTACGTCAATTATCAGATTGGTTTGATAGTAACAACGTTTTTTATTTCAATCATATTCCTTTACAACCAACCCCGTTTATATTTCATGAAAAAAAGTTTAATATAATAGATAGTAGGTACTCAACTAAGTTTTTTTTTAAACTTCCTGTAAAATAGTTAAAATAATAAGTTACTTTAGCAAATGTAATATTTTCAAAAAATATCTCTATATCATGAATTACTCTTAGAATGAGATCTCACATTGATAATAGATTGGCGCGATACGCGAATTAACTACTAAGTACTACGTCTACTACCTACCTACCTAATTAGGTATATCCTACCTACTCAATTTTATAACTATTATTGTTCATTCCTTATAATTTTACGTCGCAAATCATTAAACGAATATGGGAGAATGCCCACTTCTCAATGATGAATGAATAATTAATTTAACTGCAAGAAAAATTTACATAACATGTTATTTAAATATTATCACAGCGATGATTGATGCTAGATAATAATCAAAACAGCAATCAGAATAGGTACAGTGTCAATGTCCTTCGAGTCCTTATAATAGTTAGGTACAAAGTGAACAAAGTTCTCTTTTCGAACTACCTACTAACGACGGAATACACCACCGCTCACGACACGGGCACTTTATTCACGAATGTATAAAAAAAAAGGTTAATTAAAAAACAAAAAGCGAGCGTGATCCCATTAAAAAGTGGTTTTGATGCCAACCGGTCCAGATAAATGTGGGCTTGGCCTTCCAAACACGTCGAAACCATTTTAAGTTGATCTACGGCAATCTAATATTTTTATCATAATTACGTCACAAAATTCATCATCGTTATTGTTATTGTAACGTAACAACAACCCAATCCACCGCTAGGATAATCAATACCAAATAATCTACGAGTTAAGAAACCTAGTGTAATATTTACCAGTGCTTGTTATATTACTTTATAATAAAAACTTTCACGTTAAAATTAGAAATATACGCGTTGTACGTCCACTACACTTATGTTAATTTGAATACTTGACTCTTAAACTCTTTTATATACGTAACACACAATGCCCCTCTCATTTAATATGTTTGCGTTAGCACGTCCGCTTCGCTTTACATCCACGACCTAAATGAAACGACGGGTGCTCGCCCGGCAACGAAAGAGATAGCATTCACTGTCCCGCTCGCACTCGTGGAGCGGTTGTCATGTACTTCCCACCGGCATCGAGCCACGTTTTCTGCCATTTTGTTTTGAATCGTCACAGCGTTCACGACTAGCGTACCGTACCAACTCGAAACAAAATGAATACCGCGACCGAGTGACTTAAAATCGCGGATGTATCAGTGATTGCATCGTGTAAGGAGTAAATAGCAGAACGGATACCCGATAAGGTAATAAAGAAATAATTTGTATCTATCATTATTAAGATCGGTTCGTCGCGACAGCTGTTTCACCGTTTCTCTAGCATATAAATTTGTACCGATCGATTAGGTAAATGTCTTTTTGTGAAAGTGAAGGTCAAGGATTTTAGCGAAGCGTCAAGCTGCTAGTAGTGCTCGGGTTGTAATGATTGTTTGTGTACTAAAACGGGGTTCTATTATTTTTCGTTCGGAGTCTGTCGACGTGCGCTCTCATGGGCGAGTGTTAAAAGAATGCGCCGCGCTGCGAGTCAAATCAAGTAATTCAGCCATGTTTAACAGCAACGGTCCGCGTAACACTGATTGATAAAATAGCTATAATAAGTATTTATGTTTTTACTATTTATTTGTAGTTATCGAAAAGATTTAAGTAGGAAGTAGGTAATTGTTAAATTCACGAATATTCACATTGCAATGACAATGACATACTGTTAAATTGACGTTATTGACATATTAAGTTCAGTGTTGCCAGGCGTGAAGTGTGCCGTGAATAAAAGTGTTGCCATCTAGTGATGAAAAAATACGTGAGTATAAAAATGAGTGTGCCACGGTGCGTGAGAAAACCAGGAAAATAAAAAAACCTCGCCTATTGCGGTAAAAACTAACTTTTTATATAGAACTCGAGAAAGCAAGGGCGGGTATTGTAGAGATAAACAATCAATTTTTCACTTCAATTGTGAAACAAATACTTAATGAAAAATTAAAATAATACCGTTAAGCTTACGACTTATAGCTCTATCTTTTTTACTCTCAACATGTCACTCAAATACAGAAAAGACGACTTACAGTTTTGGCGTTCTAAGAGGCCCGATTTGACTGTCACAGCCGTACAAAATATAACCTCAAACATATACCTATTTTGTACTAAGATGACAGCTGTCAAATCGGGCCTCTTAGAACGGCATAATTGTAGCATTGGTTTTTGAAGTAAAAAGTAGGTATCTAATGAAAATGATCTACCTATTTGGAATAACTAACTAAATGATCTAGTTTCCACTATTCATAAAGGTCTACCAGATAGTGTAGACTGAGTTTTTCAATTGAAATACACGGGTTTGCATTTTTTTTAAACTTAAATGAATTGCTATGGCGGAAAACGCGAATGTCTAAAAAACGGTGAAGTGAGTAAAGCGAAATAATATTGATCATTGACCCCATAAGAAGTACAGCCAGTCTTATAAAAGTACATAGGTATAGGTTTCCCAAGGCGTTAAAAATAAAAACACCGCCCCTATGCCACTAATAAGGTCTATTATGTACAGTCGACGTCAATGTTTACATTTTTTCAACTTTTTCCATCGAAACAAGGTCCAAAAATTGAAACATATCTTTGACGTCGACTGTACCTATACATACTGCCCTCCTTAGAAAAAAGGGCGTATGTCCTATACAGTATGTAAACTTACTAAAACCATTTATTTGAACCCGAGCATGTCTAGGCGATAGATAAGGTTGGGGTATATAAATTATTGAAATCTTAACACTTTTTCAAATTTAATCATCAATCATCATCATCATCATCATCATCAATTTAATCAATCTGTTACGATGAAAACATTACATACGGGTCTTATAATGGGCATTGAACGACGATGTAAACATTACCCATGTGTAATGCTACTTTTAGGGTTAACCGACTTTGAAAAAGGTAAGATGCTATAATTTTTATGCAATGATAAAATTAAAAATAATCGACACACACTAGCAAAAAATGTGGTAAAACACTTAACTCAACTAGCCTAGCAACTGGTTGAAAGAGATGGTTTTAGTAAGTTTACATACTGTAGAACCTCATATTGTATCAGTGACCTTATTTCTTAGGATGGAGGGTTTAATTTACTTTGACTTTGAAAGTGCACATGCGTTCTTTTTATTTAGGAGGGTAGCACAGGTATGTTCAGCGTGGTGGTTGTATAGATGTTATAATGTGTTATGTGTGTTATGATGTGTGTTGTGTGCTATACAGCATACCTATGTATAGGTTACCAAAATTGAAAAGAGGGAACCCTTATGGTGAAACTTGGGTGTCCGTAAGTCATAGCAGTTTTTATTAGCAACTGCATAAGCTATCATTATCAACCTTAATTTAGGCATTATAAAATAACTAACTTGTCCGCATCTATTTTTAAATTGTTTTGCGAAACAAAATAAACATAAAAATAAATTTCATACACATTGAAATATAAGTCTTAATAGGGGGTTGAGCACATTTTTAAACAATGTTTTTGTCATTTTACATGGCGTACTTTTTGATTGGCCAAAATATTACAAAAAACCGATAAAGTGCGCTTCCCACTCGAGCACTAAGGGTTCCGCCCTACGTTCGTATCATATTTGGATGATATATTACAATCCTAATACAGTCCTAGTCCCGTCAGTGCGAACAAAACACATTGTAGCGCGTGCATTTTCAATTTAGCAGCACGATGGGTCGAACGTATAAGGCTGCTTAATTGAAAATGCACGCGCTACAATGTGTTTTGTTCGCACTGACGGGACTACTTAATCTCGCCGCTTGGATATCACTCGACAGTCCGCACGACCGGCGTTGTTTACAGAATCACTACCCTGCTGCTGCTAGCATCTTCATACTTTATGTTCATACGGGACTTAGGTAGGTATAGCTATCTCTTTAAAAAAACAGACTACGTTCAGAAACTAGTACAGTGCGGTAGGTCTTAGAAGGTGCTTCGGGTTTCTACTAGTCACTCGCTCTCATACGCTTTTATTAAGAGCGAGTGAGAGAGAAGTACAAACCCGAAGCACTTTCTAAGTGTCCACAGACTGTACCAAGTGTACCTAGCGACTTTTTTTTAATCTTTTTTCTAAAATACCATAAGAGTCCGGGCAAGTCTTTAACTTTACCTGCAATTAATAGATCCCTAAAAATCTCGAAATGCCTATGATGGGTAAAAAAATATTTATTCTAGCTAAGTATTAGGTTTTTTTACTGCAACAATAAATAAATCTGAATTTAAAAGTTCTAATGAATGAGGATATTTATGGACCACTAGATATTACAAGTAGGTACCTATGTATTCAAAAAAATTACGGAACCCTAAAAATGAAGAACGGACTCTACACTACACTGAGCATGCTCTTGCCCGGTTTTAATTATTTAAAAGGTATTCTGAAAAAAAAAACATGCTTATAGAGGTTTGTCTCAAAACCATACTGATTTTTTTTGCTAATTATTTAGGTACTGAGAAAATAAGTAAGTAAATAAATTTCTGCTAAAGAGCTTGAATAAACGCCACCATGTTATTTTCTACGTCAAAGCTAGAGCGCTACGTAACGCGGTTACAAACCAAATGACGTCATCCGCACCACTAGTCTCAAACAGGCGTAGCGAACACTGATAATATTAAATATTTTTAGGGTTCCGTGGTTCCGTACTCAATTGTAATTGCACTTCTGGTGATCTCTTTTACGGTATTTTCATATATTGGAATTAGATTTAAAAAAATCATGCATAAGTATTCCCTATTATTCTACATAATTATGCAGCAACGTTACTGATAATTTCATTTCGTTTTTATCCCAAACACGGACAACTTAGTTAAGCTGTTAAGTAGGGTTAATCAGGGTAGTGATTCCCTGAACAACGACGGTCGGACGGACGGACGAGTGAATGTCCAAGCGGCAAGTTTAAGTAGTCCCGTCAATGCGAACATAACATATCTTAGCGCGTGCATTTTCAATTTAGCAGCATAGTTTCTGCCGATCGATGGATCGAACGTATAAGGCTGCTTAATTGAAAATGCACGCGCTAAAATGTGCTTTATTCCCTCTGACGGGACTACCTAAACTCGCCGCTGCGATTTCGCTCGTTCGTCCGCCCGACCGTTGTTTTTGAGAGAATAACACCCCTGAAATCATGCCCTTGATTCTTACTTGGCCGGTTTTTATTTTTTGTTGTTTTTCTTTATGGTTTGCATAATCATATCAAATTCGACCCTTCTGTTTAGTACTGGATTTTGTTGATTGGGTACAAAAGGGTAAAAAAGATACACCTCTTAGTTAGGGTAGAAGGACTAATTAATAATGGAATAGGGTGCAGGGGTAGGACCCTTTGTCCAATATAACTCGATGTAGGTGAAAATTTACACGTAACTAGCGAAAATTACACTTTTCGAGTTCAATATTTCCTAAGCGGTCCCTAATAACATGTATATAATTATTTTTTAAGAGCTTTCCAATGATACCTCACTCGATGACCGCCACCACCACCACGCCCACCACTGTCTCACTGGTGGTGACTTACTAACCATCTTATGATTGTAATGAGCTTGTCAGCAATAAATGATTCTGTGATTCTATGATGTCATAATGAAAAAAATACCTTTGTTTTATAAAGACACCAAAAATAAAAATAAAACAACATGAAGAAAAATACACGGAATGCACGAGTTGTTGTGCGAAAAAGGTTCCAACTTAGGATGCTGTGGTTAGGGAAGCGAAGCTGGTTTTCGGTTGGCACCTTTTGTTGAACCAGCGTTAATTATTCTATACTTACCTATATGTATATAAAAAAAACTGCAACTTTTTCGGCGCTAGTTAACTATGCCAATTTACAGCTTTATTGAATACGGAACCCCTAAAGAAAAGCAAGTTAGTTCTGCCTTTGGTTGTTTAGGCAAACTATTATTAAAGGGCATTGGGTAAAGTTTGAAGAATATTGACATTTATTTTTCAGCGGCCGCGGATGATTTTTACATAGTTATTTAGAGGACCTTGAAATACACATTGGCATATACGAGTATAATTAATGGCGTTTAATAATATCGGAGCATAGATATTTTAGATTTAAGTGTTCAGTTTTTGGTACTAAAAGTACGCCTAGGTAAGAATATTAAATATCTCGGCTGCGATGCACTTACATGTTGCGATTACATGTTTATTTAGAATTATTGTATAATAATTTACAACTTTTATAGATGGCCGCTCACCTTGAAAATGGACCTATAACTTTTTAAAAAGGCAACACTTTTACCCAAACCCCTTTAATTCACAAAAAATGTGGACCATTGTATTTTCTATTTGGAAACATTGTATGGAGGCGCGTTTACACTTTAGAGTTGATAATTGCAAATCGGAAATTCAAGTTAAACTGTCCAATTCGCCCGGTAGGGGATCAACTCCGCGACAGGGGTGAGGGGGGGGGTAAAATTATACAACTCTGCGCATGGTACCTACCTATCCCCCATCGGGTTATAACGGTATTTACGGTGTCTCCCGTGTAGTGTGTGTTTTTTATAGAGCACCAAGCGGCAGCTGGGGCATGGCATTGTGCAATCCATTCATTGGCCCTAGACAATAATGCATTCGATCAACGATATCGTTATTGAAAATGTATTGACGTAAGCTGCCGGCGGTCGCGTCGAGCGCTTACGTCATTCATATAGCGTCACTAATGTCACTATCACTAGTATCACTACATACTATAAAACAAAGTCGCTTTCCGCTGTCTGTCAGTCCCGGTGCTTAGATCTTTAAAACTACGCAACGGGTTTTGATGCGTTTTTTTAAATTGATAGAGTGATTCAAGAGGAAGGTTTTTATGTATAATAAAATCTGTTTTATGTACGGTGTTTCAGAAAACTCATATAACCGCGTATTTTGTCAGTTTTCGGAGATCGTTATTTAGTTCTGTTGAGAGGCGTAGACATCGTCACTAGCCCTGTATTTATAATGCAATCATCAGATCTGTTAGTTTGTTTTCGTTTTAGCCAATCGACTTTTTATTTGGTAGGTATAGTACAGAGATCGTCGTAGTCCAGAAAATCGATATGGTACTTTTTATTCGTACATCTGGGGACCGATTTTGACTTTCGAGCGTTTGATTTCAAAACCGAGTGGTAGAAAAATATTCGAATGCGACAATTAATTATTCTAAATATATTGTCGTAAACTTTTTATTATTCTAAATAGGTATCTTGCGTGTTACGTTTCGCTCAAAGTCAAAAATCGGTCCCCACGACTTTTACTGTATGTAATAATAATTACTCAACCGTACATAACAAAATAACAAACATAAAAGGTGAACATACAAAGGCGAACTTATCTTTTTACGGAAACTCTTTCGGGGTTCCGATCAGGTCATTAGAAAACATGAAATAACGAAACGTAAACGCAAGATATCTATTTAGAATAATAGAAAGTTTACGACACTACCTATATTTAGAATAATTAAAAAATACGTAACTTAATATAGATACTTAGGTAGGTATACATATGGTTATGTCGCAATTATTATAAAAACACTACATAGTTTTGTTTGTTTAGACTACGTAAATATCAATCGCGTTAATGTATAAGTACTTTTATAGATTAAGTTCAAAAAGAAAATAAAAAGTGTACTTAACAATAAAGCCGTGTTCATATTAATTTGAAACATTCGTTTAACACGACTGCGGGCTCTATTTTTATTTATTTATTCAAATATATTTCAGAATTCAGTTCCATATGTTGTTAGTATTCAACTCGGTAAAAACCATATCGTTTTCGACCTTATCGTATTGTCAACGTTTTGATAGCTCTTATTTACTTGACAGTAATGGCGGCAGAGTTAGAAACATTACCAAGGCAGGTAGGAATGCAATTTAACCGGTTATTAACCGTATTAGTATGAAAACGTAATGTAATGTAATTTGCATTCCCTAATAGCAGGTCAAATACTATTTGGATTTTTACACCTAGAATAGGGGCGCTGGCCGCCGGACATACACCAAATTAAAAACAAAATTTGAAGTTTTCTAAAAGCAAAGAAAAAAAATTAGGCTGCGATTTCCCACGTTGTTCAACAATTTGCTGACTTTTGTTTTTATTTCACGATTTATATCTACGAGTAAAAGTATTAGAGGCGTCCCTTATTATTTGGCCACTGTATAATAATGTGAAACATACCTAGTTTAAAGGACATGGTCTTCGTATGAAGTCAAAATGGTTAACCCCCAACTTTTTATACCTCGCTATCAAATAGGATTTCATATCACGAAACCCAGATCAGCTCAAAAACATAATGTTACATCGACTCAGGCCTCAGAAGTGGGATTTTTGGGACCAGCCCATGCAAAATCAGTTCCTAGGACTGTTGTAAGTCCTGTAGCCGTACCATGAGTTACAATTACCGTACCCGCTATATTGAGTCGAATGCTCTGTCCTTCGCACTCTTAAAGAATACTACGAGGTTGCGAGGGACAGGCATTGGACTCGATGGCGTGGACGTTAATTGTAACACATGGTAAGGTACCTTAACAGGTTATAATAATAATAATATCAGGCGACAATGTCCCACCAATTGACCTAGTCCCAAACTAAGCTCAAGGCTTGTATTATGGGTACCTACTAGACAACGATATAAATACTTATATGGAGAAATATATACTTAAATATTTGCAATAAACACCCATGACTCAGGAACAAATATTCGCGCTCATCACACTAATATCTGCCCTTACCTAGCTTTGTAGGCAGGGTCACTACCAACTAAGCGAGCGCGTCGTACCTACTGCTCACATTTTGCGTTCTTCAAGTGACTTTACTCAGCAGCACCATGACGGAGCTGGACAAGTTCAAGCGGCGCACCATCCGGTCGGTGGCGCGGCGGCTGCAGCAGAAGAAACCGCCCGAGGAGCTCTGGGCGGAGATGAAGAAGGAAACCGGCACGGATTGCCGGGTGCTGTGGTAAGAACTGTTCAACCGATCAAATATAACTCACTTAGAAAGTGCTTCGGGTTTGTACTTCCCTCTCACTCACTCTTAATAAGTGCCTATGAGAGTGAGTGAGAGGCAAGTACATCCCCGAAGCATCCCGAAGTACCTTCTAAGAGCTATCGCACTGTACCTATATGTAAGTGATATAGGTAGCAAAAATGTATAGGTACGATGAATTTCCCGTGATGGTGATAAACCACGTTGTCAACCGTCATCCCATACATTTTGAGTGATGGAAAAGAGAAACGTTAGTAGCGTTTGCATTTTGGCTACGGCCCCTGACAGATGGCCGATAACAACAGATCATAAAATCGGCCAGCGAAGCCAAATAAGGCTCATTTTTAACTGACTATTAATGGTCCATAGGCATTCTGGGGTCGGGTCAAAAGACCTGGCGTATAGACTAGGTACTAAACGCCTATTTGTTAGATCATTTTCACAATGCATTTTTTTCATAATAGCGAATTTTCAAATAGGTAGCATTTTTGCACAGTAGTGATTTATCTTGCTTTAATTTACTCGTATAAAGCGATTTTCGTAAAGCGTTTCTTTTAATCCCTAAAATTACCGGTAGTTTTTTTTATAAGTCGCATTTTTTCCATTTCAATAATATAATTTGGCAGAGTCGACGGAGCTCCGCTTGGCGGAGCTCTTATTTCTGGGTAATTTTGGCCCTCCGGGCCTGATATAAAAACGAAACTTACCCAATCTACCTTCGTATTATGATGTAATACCTAACTATTGGGAAAATTTGCGGTGGTATAAATTCACTACTATGAAAAAAACCTAGGCGTTCGCTATCGATCGGCGAACATAAGTCAAAGCATCCCCAATTGCAGGGAGCGCATGCGAGCGCTATGCATAAAGAAGCTGTCCCGCATGCTGGCCGTGGACGACCGCTCGGACTCGCTGCCGTCCATCGCGCGCCTGTCGCTCACCGACTGGCTGCTGGTCGACCTGGTGCTGGTGCACGAGAAGATAGACGTCATAGCGATGGTAAGTAACTACTGGCTCCCGGCTATAGTCAACAAATTCTATTGTTGAGCACCTATACTGCCCTCATTAGAAAAAAGGACGATTGTCTCATAGAAAGCGGTTCAATTTAACTTGACTATCAAATTGCGCATACGTTCTTTATATTAAAAAGGGCAGTATATCACACTATCATAATGACAGCGTCATGTCTAAAGAAATAAATTACGTTAATATTAACGATTGTCTGTATGGGACAGGGTTCTAAAGGTGCTCAACAATTAAAGCTGTTGATCGTACAAGTCTCTGAACAGGAGGGTTGTTGTGACTTGGCTATGCAGTTTATTTTACAGTGAGCGTAAGGGACAGGTATAGCAGTTCTCTTACTTAATATTAATTTCTCAGAATTGGAAATGTTTCTGGTGGTTCTACTCAGAGGGACACGAAAATATTGCTCAATTAAAATATTCCATGATTAATGTAAAATTCCTAATTGGAAGAATAGTTTAACCGTTAATTAAATGCATAGCGTTTCAAAAATCGAACGCGTCTTTAAAGTTCATTTCCTAGTTTGAATTTTGACAAAGCTACAAATCTTACTGCATAAATACTAAGTTGGAAATTTACTTAAAATGTACTTATGTTTGCAATTGAACTTTAAAATATACGATGTAAATCTACATCATTATGCATTTAAGGGTTAAGACCCAAGACCCAAGTCATATTCCGGCGCGAGCACACAATTGCAAAAATATTGGGAAATATGTCGTGTAGTATACGCAACTTTTTTGTTATTCAGGAAAAGGTTGAGGGTCGGCAGGAGCCGAAGCCGCTGGTGGAGCTCTTCAACCTGGTGCAGCAGTTCCAGGTGGAAGGCCTCTCTGGGGAGGAGCTCGCCTGCGCCTGGGCCGCCGCCACCGTGCACTACAACCGGCAGTTAGTCGCTTCTTTCAATACTAAATACATACATACATAAACTCACGCCTTTATTCCCAGAGTGGGGTAGGCAGAGCTACAGAATTACCAACAACTCTAAAAACTTGTTAATAATTCTGTAACCACATTTTGCACTTTTAGGCTAAGATGTTTACCAGTGTATTAGTGACAGGTTGCAAGCCCATCGCCTAACAGTACTGTACGTATACTAAATAAGTATTAAATAATAAACCTCTGATATAATGGCGACTACTTTCAGAGCTGAAATATCATAAGCGGCTCTACCAAGTTTCATGAAACGTAGCTAAAACATCTACGACTACTACAATGCCACAGACAGACCGACCGATTTAGGTGAAATTTTGTGCAAAGATACTTTGAATCCTGGGAAAGGACATAGTATAGTTTTTTCCCGAAATTCATCCCTTATGGGGGTGAAATAGAGGGGGAAAATAAACGAGTTCCACGCGGACGGAGTCGCGGGCAGAAGCTAGTACTTAATGTGTGCTCGAGCAGTTCCCCGATGCGTATTTGCGGAATGTATAGGAGTTTTCGTTTAACGGGAGTAATTAAGTAATTCTGTGCTAGTTTGTTTCCGTTTTTTGCACTAGAATTTAAGAGGATTGTGAACCGACACCTAAATCGCGTAGCTGTCAAAGTTTTCCCATACAAATTTAGCTCCGGGCGATAACGTTTTTCACCGTCAAGTCCGATTTTTAAGATTTTTGAATATGTTATAGATATTTTGAAAAACTAAATAATATAAATTTATTTATTTATTTATTCAAGGTACAACTTAGAATTTATACATTTATATTCCCGCCAAACTGTTACGTTACTTACGTTTGATGGCGGACTAAGTCTGCGCGTTACCGATTTTTTTTATCATCATTTATTTCTTTGCAACAAATATTTTCTTGGAAATGAAAACATACAGACCTAGTGTTTCATAATATCTACATCATATTCAAGGGTGCGTATCTACTCACATAACTTTTTAAGTCCTATTATCGGAAGTCCGAAAATGTTTCTCATACCATTTTACATCATAATGATCACTCTTCATACTCTTCATAAATAAATTTAGTACTAACGATCGGAACTCATAATCATCAGAATTCATAACGCCAATATTAATGAAGCCGTACACTTTTCACAATTTCTTAAATATCTTACGTGTAATAAGGTTAGGTTAGGTTAGGTTAGATTTATAAAAAATCACAAAAAGTAACAGTTTCTTAAAAAAAATGCATTATGAATTGCGATAATTATGACTTAAAAATTATGAATAAAAAAGTATGACGAAAAAATTTATGAAGAGTGATTGTTATGAATACAAATCGGTAGGAAATCAAAAAATAGGAATAAGAATTTTATGTGAGTCAATATGGACCCCATATTCAACGATATGAATAAAAAAGACGAGGTATGACAAGTCCCTAACCTACCCTAAAAGCATTGGATTTTACTTATTTAATTATTAGTGCGCGGTCAGTGGCGTACCTACTAATTTTGTGACTTTGAGAGATTCTGAGTAAAAGGGAGCGTGTCGTACAGCCTCACGTCGCGGGGTGGGAGGCGTTGGGGAGGCGAGTTTCCCTCCCCCACTATAAAGCCCACCCCCCCTCACCCCTTGATCGTCCATCACGTCGTGAGATTGAAATGAATTTGTTTCATTATAACTACAGATAAAATACATTACTATAACGTAATGCTAATGTCAGTTTCTGATCGCGTCAGAGAGGTTTTGCGATATGCGTGTAGATAAAATCCTTTTGTCGTTTGCACAGTCAGCAGCAGAAGTAGCTACACCCTCCAGGTGCTCAAACATAGGTCAACGTTTCAATCGTCAAAAAGACGCTGGCGGTCAGGCTAGCATTTACTTATGGGCGCTCAGTATGTGACAAATATCTGAACAGTCGATATTCAGTAATCTTTACACACTTTACGAGTCATTGATACCTTAGCTGTCAGAAAACCAATCGTAACTAAGCAGTCAACATGTCAATTATATCTAAACAATATTGAACAAAAAACGTTCACTGCCGACAAATAAGGTCGAATGTTGAATAATAAAATAGCCATGCTAATTTCAGGTAACCGATTTGACAATCATCGAAAACAGTACAGTCTTGTCATCACATACATCTATCTCACGTTTTTTTCTTCAATCATTTGACAGGTGTCTCTCGGTCAACTTACTGTAATAATTTTATTTTCAGCTGAATCGGTGAAACGCCTGACACATAACATAACGATGTGAAGCTGAATTTAGAGCCATTTGTCAAGGGCACGTTGGTCTCAGTAACATTCATTTGCTTTTCAAAGCGGAGACCACGGGTTCAAATCTCAGTCGAACACGAAGAGAATTGGATAGAGTAGATTTTCTTTTCGGGTTTAATTTCTATTTTTATTTTGTGCTTTCTTATTTGTTTTAAGTTTGCGAAATCATTAGATAGACGAATATTTTTCCTCATTTTTTTTCAACATAACATTCCTAGCATTTGCAATTAGGAAATTGGGGAATGATAGACGAATCACTGCCGCACTCAGAGATGTCAATTAAATTTAATGCTTGTTTAGTGACGTGTTATCTTACTCTGTTCCTATAGCAAAGAATGTTACAGCAGCAACTTTAATCAAGCATTAAATTTAATTGACGTCTCTGAGTACGGCAGCTAGTATAGTAGAGGAGTTTTTCCGTTTTAACAGATATTTTTTTGATTATTATTTTTACCTGGGCCGGTATTCTAGGCGGTAAAAACAATATCGTAGTTTTCCTGTTATGGTATTGTCACCTTGTGATTGATGGCTAAAAAATCAAAAGCACTACGATATATTTTATGAATATGGTTTTATTACATTTAACTAAACAAAACATTCTCTTTCTAACAAATAGACAAGTTATAGAGTCCCAATATATATAATCATAAATAGTTATTTATTTTATAAGGGGTTTTCGGTTTCTTAGTTCAAAAGCGCGTGTAACCCCCTTCAGCGTTGAGGACGTTTTGTAAACGCTCTCTCATGGAATTAACTAAATTTTTTGTTTAAAATTATCACATGTTTTGTTATTTTGGCTCAAACTTATGTTTTAAAAAAATACCGAGGAAAGTGTATCTTCGATGAGAAATATATGCCTGGCTTTGTAGGGTTGTGAACAGGTTGAGATTGGGCTGGTTGGGCAGCTAAAAAAAAATACGCGTCTGTTTTTTTAAACTACTCTCTATCATATATAAAAATAAACCAAATCGGAGCCGGACAGTCGGGTATCTTTCCTTGTTAGGTTTTATGACGTCAACTCGTAGCTTTGTTGCAGTTTTTTTTTTAAAGTTAATTAGATAAAATTTTGATGCTTAGTTACCATTGAAATAACAACTGCTTAGCAACCGATGGCACCCTGGCAGTTGACTTACGTGATTGGCAGAGTGTGTAGGTATTAATGACAGCAGCTTGAATTTGAGTGCTTAGTTACCACTGACTTTCTAGCCGTTATTGTCATTGTGATTAAATAAAGGTGTATGTATAAAAGAAAACCTGAGTAGTTGAGATATATGTAAACGAACTGAAAGCCTACGTGAAAATGGCTACTTAACTGTCAATAATTTTGTGACGATTGAAGTGTATATGTTTTTTTGGACACCTTGGCCGCTCAGGTATATGTGCTGCTGACTGCACAAAGGTCCTAAAGTGTATCGTAAAGAGCACACCTGTAAGATAAGATAGTAATAATGACTGTTAACCATTGCTCTGTGGGGTGTTTCATTTCACACTCGAATTCTTGGTCCTACTTATCTAAAAGATCAGTGTTCAAAATTATAATAAGATTCATTATTGGTACCAATTTAAAGGTTGCACGCAGACAATTTTTTTTATGAATTTTCATGATTATGTAAATTTCCGAAGCCACCAAAGTTCAGCAAGTTAGTTATTGTTTGTTGTTTTTGGAAGTTCAATGAACATTGAAAATCTGCTTCACATTTTAAGTGGTCAAATTATGCAACCTCTAAATATTCACCTAGAAACGAAACTAGCAATCAACGTATTTTACATCATAAAGAGTTAGGGCGCAAGCAAAGTCTGCAAAAAATATGACATCAATTCTGCCGTGATATATCTATAATGCCGTTATCTAACAAATTCTTGTTTTAAAAATCGCAAACACGGATTGATAGAGATTTTTTTCTCATTAATATAGCATTATAAGTAAAAAAAAAACCAGATGTCAGATAACGGCATTATAGATATATCACGGCAGAATTTTTCTCTATACAAATGTGAAACTCCCTATTGCTCTGTACCCCAGAGGGCGCCAGTGCTCCCCCATGCTGCTGCAGCGGCGCTGGTACCAGCTCAAGAAGGCGACCCGCAGCCGGTTCTACCACTTCTGGCAGGCGTACCGCGGGAACACGCGCCTGCTGGTCGACGCGCGGCAGACGATGCCCACGCAACTGCAAATGGCCGTGGCCAAGACGTAAGACGACGCGGGAAAAAGGGTCAAGTGTGAGTCGGGCTCGCAAACTCAAGGTTTCATACCGGCCGACTCACACTTGGCCGGTTTTTATTATTTGTTTTTGGCTTTGCAATATCATCACAAAGAATTTGACACATTGTGTTAGGTACCTTTTTCAATATAGCACAATTACGAAAAACTTTTATGAAATTATGATTTGTTTATTTTGAATAACCCACTGATATTACAAAAGTTCTGTTAAGTAAAACAACCGGTAATATATTACGGTTTAAAAGATACAGGGTCTTTAAAGTTAGGACGGAAGGGTGAAACAAAAGACCACGGAAGAAAAACTTTTCTTAAAGTCGAGAGAATACAGGGTCTATAATCTTTTGGCCGTTCGTTGATCCTTATCCTTATCCATGACTTAAAATAATAAAGTCGATGTAGTTTGTAGAAAAGGTTAAAATAAACCCCTGCTCTTATTACTTTCATTAAAATTTTATAGCCTATGTCACATCCCACAAATACACCTCAATATAGGTACATAATATGTTCGAATCCGTCAAGCCGTGTAGGCTGCAGAGCGTGACAAAGAAATAGACACACATATGTAGATACAATCGTAAACATAACCCTCCTTCTGACGCAGCTTCGCTTCTATATTTATGGTCTATTATTATAGTGTTTAATTCGTTATGGCGAGCGTCTATTTAACGATAACTTAATGGCATCTTAACTTGAGGAGCAGGCTTATTTCTCGGCCGAGATAATGACAAATGTACAAATCCCTTTTCAGCTACCCGGCAGTGATTACCAAGCCTTTTCCAGACTGGGACGAACTTATAAAGGAAAGATTAGTTATACTTCCTGAGGAATTTGTAAGTGTATCATGTCATTACATTCACGATTAGCTTAAAACTCTTTACTTCAACCCGCATAATATTGGTTATTTGTTCTTGTTTCCAGGAATCTAAAATGCGGGTAAGAAGGAGACCGAAACCTTGTAAGTAGTTAATTATTTATTTGGTCGAATTTAGAGTTTTAGGGTAAAAGTGGGATAGTTGCCCCAAGAGGATAGATGCCCCGGATTTAAAATCAAAATTTACAAACATTATAATCCGCGGCACGTAAGTAAAACCCAACATGGCCTCTACTGCGCAGGTACACTTAAGTAAGAAAATGTTAAATGCTTTATAATTATTTTGGTTTACAAGTTTTGCATACGTAGGTATGTATTTAGGTTTCAATGCAAATATGTACGTACATAAGACCTTTTAATGACACCCTGATCAAAATTGACGATATCAGTGATGGTTTTGCAACGATGTCTCTTCTTTCCCGGAGTGCGAAAAACTACCAATAAATGTGACTGGCTCGCCTCTTTTATTATTTTGTTCACTTTTGATAGTGATGTTTTTGTCAGTTCAGCTGCACGTTTTCGAACTTGCATGTCTGTCATGGTTTTAGCTGGAGTTTCACTTTTTGTGACTCTATAAGTCGTAAATTATTTGACGGGCTTGCCTTCGTAAGGTTATATTTTTTCCTGGTGGCATTGTTCAATTTCAATACTAAATTAAAATGTGAACCGAAAACTATGTAGTCTCGACTGTACTCGCGGGTGAAAGCGACGCGTACGCGGGGTGGCGGAGGTGAGAAGCGACTTCACACACAGCCGCAGCGAATGGTTTTATTTTAAGTAAAGGTCGCCCCCCCGCCCCGGGCGCCCCGCCAGTATGCGAGTGGCAGCCGCGCGCAACGGTCGTTTCGCGCGTAATAAATAAAAGTTCCATGACTTCGCTCAGGGTCGCGGCGGATTACGATATTGAAGGATTTTTGGAAGTGTGTAACTTTTAATATTGTGAAGTAAGTATATTTTATTTTATCGTTATTTGCAAGTGTATGGTTCAAATATTACCTATAAGTACAGGTTTGGAAATTTTACTAACAATATTATTATTTTTCAAATAGGGGCATCTATCCCTATCGAAAAGGATAGATGCCTCGATGCCTTGTGAGTATACACGGTGATTTTTTATCGGTGATCAGGAGTTGAAAATTATTAATAAGCAACAAAAATGGAATTTAATGGTTGATGTCTCAAACAATTAACTCACTGTTTAATTTATTTAAGTTAATGATATTGTTAAAACCAATCATCACTGGATACGTGGACATCCTACATTAATTATTGAAGTGAAGTAGATGGGTAAGTAGGTAATACGAGATATAAGAACTGATAATATAACACTCATCATATATACGCTCACTTTGTATACTTAAACACGTTTAGTATAACGTTCACTGGATATAATGAACGGAAGATATAATTTCAAAATATCTATTTCCATAAAGTATAACGTTATTAATATATAATATCAATTTATATAACTATTAAAACGTATAACGTTCATAACACCTAAGATTTAAAAGATATATTAATCAAATTATCTAACATCAAAAAACATAATATAAATCTGAATTTTCTGAGCAGAAATAAAAAATAACCTCGAAGGCCTAGGCGGGAGCTTTGCTCTAACCTAACCTAACCTAACCGAGTCGGTTCTGACCTGATTCGTCATGCTCGTGGCATTTTCTGGTTAATTAAAACAAATTACAAGCAAGACCGTTCTGGTAGACTCGAGTTCATAAATATGTGTACACTTTAGTACCTTGTCTATTTATTTTATGTCATGTTTAAACTGCCATAAGTAAGTAAGTATATGAATTGTCACAGCGATTAAAATGACAAAGTACCTACTACAGGGTACACATACGAGTATCTATCTATGAACTCGACTGTACCCGCTCCTTACAGTACCCACCCATTGAGTATAGCATACCTACGATATTAGATCTTATAATCCTTATACTAAAAGATATTATGTATTATGATCGTTATGTCATGTATGTTATACGAACTGAAATTAGACAATGTGAGTACCATTATAGACAAAAACATTATATAAAATGAATACTTATTATGTTAATTGACCGTTATTCCTTATGAAAATATTGATTTTGTTATTATAGCTCACGTTTATTATATCTTGTAAGTAAACCTTATTAACATGAAATTATAGATTTTGTTGTTATATCGCGTGAGACGCCCGGCGCACCCGAACTAGATACGTCAAGTGCCATCGCTTTGGCGGGAAATTTGACAGATATTACGTCAATGAACTTATCAGTTAAGTGTTGTTAACTCATAGACTAAACAATTAGTAGGGTGACAATTAATTTAAATTAAAAGTTAGTATCAAAATATATTTTTTACATAAATAAATAATTTTTGTTTCATGTAACTGCGACTTAAGTGTGATCGTCATTAATAACTGAAATAGAAAAATTGGTCCCTGATCACCAAAAAAAAATCACCGTGTAAGATGCCCTTAAGGGCATCTATCCCTTTGGGCTTAAGATGATAGATGCCCCTAGGGCATCTATCCCCATAGGGTTCAAGGTGAAGCTTGCATGGCCTTTAATTTTATTCACGCTTGGTTTTAGCATGCCTCGTAAATATCAGAGGAAGGCTGGCGCTCGTGCACGTGCTCAATGGAGGCAAGAGACCTTAATAGCCGCTTTGGATGAGATATCGAAAGGCAATATGGGGATCAACGCAATTTCTCATTTATATGGAATTCCGTCGAGAACATTAAGGAGAAGATTTTTAAACAAAAATACTGAAAAAAAAACACTGGGTAAGCAAATGTTTCTTGACTGGATCGATTTAAAAAACACATTTACCAAAAATAATGAAACTGAGATTACCTATACTGTTTTTTATTTTTTTCAGGAAAACATCCTATTCTTGATTTTGATAACGAAAAACGTTTGGTGGCGCACATCCAGAAATTGGAAAAAGCTGGTTTTCCTCCCTCTCGTGATATGATACGAAGACTCGCTTTCGAGTTTGCTGAGAAACTGGGTATTGAGGCACCATTTGATAAAGAGACCCGCAAAGCTGGACCGCATTGGCTACGATCATTTTTAGAACGTAATCCAGAGCTTAGCGTTGGTCAGGCTGAAGGCTTATCTGTTGCAAGAGCACAGGGAACCAAGGGTAAACCAGTGATATTCAGTTATTTTTTTAACAATAGTCTTAAGTACCTAATGATCAAAACTAAAGGGCTGTGTTATGTTATGTGCCATTGATTACTTAAAAAGTTGTTTTTCAGTTATATTTTTAACAATATATAGTCTTAACTAATGATTAAACCTAAAGTGTGCCATTGATTACTTAAGAAGTGATATTAAGTTATATTTTTTAACTATAGTTATAGGTACCTAATAACTTAAACCAAAGTGCTGCTATGTATGTGCCATTGATTACTTATGTAACTTTTTTGTTA
Source organism: Acleris laterana (assembly GCA_963966035.1). Classification (NCBI taxonomy): domain Eukaryota; kingdom Metazoa; phylum Arthropoda; class Insecta; order Lepidoptera; family Tortricidae; genus Acleris; species Acleris laterana. The sequence goes on along the minus strand of OZ014458.1, from coordinate 8,858,829 downwards.
TAATTTTAACCACAGTCTTATGTGACACTTAAACAGATTAAAATAAAACATATTAATTATACTTGGCCTTAATTAATCCCAAAGGGCAACTATCCTGTGATAAAAGCATCAGGGCATCTAACCCATACACTAGGCATGGGTGTCCCTTGTTTTGTCGACAAACTTTTCGTCGAATTTCATATCATCTAAAACGCTTCAAGTAAAATTTAGTTCACGAATTATTGTTTGGTGTAATTTTATTTCATGAGCAGATCATTCCAATTTTTATTATTTCATAGAATAACTGTTCAGGGAATATTATTTGGCAAATTATTCATTTTGTATGAATTTTAATTGGCAGAACAACAAAACAACTAATTTCATTTGTTCGACGTTTCATTACATTTGTTTTTAAATAATCGAATACACATAGCGCCACAACTACGCGGAACACCTACTAGGTCTCAACTAATCTATAGGTTAGGTTAGGTTAGAATTGTGTCAAGGCGCGAAGCGCCACAACTACGCGGAATAGGAGCTCCGCAAAGCGGAGCTCCGTCGACTTCGTCTCACGGTCTAACATTGAAATAATAAAGTACAATTTCATTTGTTCGAAATTTTATTACAACATTACAATCATAACATAATGCCATAGATAACTGTGTATGCCAACTATCTTAAATTTAAATAATATTCCTTGTAATCATTTGTATGTTAATTAAAAATACTTGAAACAATATATCACGAAACGTTTTCCATGACATATTTAAACTATTTAATGAATCATCCGACAAGTAAAAATACACGATTTAACCTTTCGTATGCGGTAGGCAGAAAATTTGTTGGCGGCTCAGTGCGGCAACGCGGTCACGTGACCAGTCACGTGACATCAAACCAACAAAAATAGCGACCATACTGAATATTTTTATGTAAGGAGCAATTTTTAGTAAATTTGATTATTTTATTGGCTAACCTACAATAAACTTTAACCCTTAGAAAGCTTCACAACAAGGTTCAAATTAAATTCGGGAGGCACGCAAAGCATAGGGTGCAGATCTGCTCTCTAGCAGTTTGCGTATATGGAGCAGATCTGCTACTACGCATACGAAAGGTTAAAATTACTTGCAATGACCATTCCACGAACTGAATTCTCGACGAAATGAAAATACATGAAATGTTGACTTTGAAGTGAAATTCGACGAAATAAGTGTCGACAATTTGATGATAAACCACTAGGCATCTATCCTCACAACTAGTACTCTGAAAATATTTTTTTTTTAAATATTGTTATTTTTTTACGCAATTACTCTTAACCACGTAGTTCTATCCTCGCACAAACCCTTAAGTGGTTTATGAGGTGTTTATTTAAATGTAAAATGTATTTTTGTTGTACAATAAAATAAAATAAACTAATAGACATGGTTTTCATTACAAATAATAATCTGTTGATTTATTATTGTATTTTCGGAAATAATTCACATTTTCAAAATGTGGGGCAACTATCCCACTTTTACCCTATGAATTCCAATTTGCTAACGACAAAATGATGTCGCAGATGCGAAGTTACAGCAAAACTACACTCGCGGTCAAATAATTCGGGTCAGTGTGCGTTTTTCATACAAACGAGGCTATTTCGAAGCCTTGGTCCCTAGCCAGGGGTGGTTTTGAGTGAGGTTTAATGGTGGATACTCCAAGGTTCAATAGAGGAGGTCAAAAGTTCTTAAGATACCTAACTGATAGCACAATCAGTTGACACCACAGCGAGAGAGTTTGGGTCAGCATTTGGATTTACTTACATTTTATTGTCATTTTAGATGTTTTTCTGAAGATGCACATTTCCGGCGTTAGCCGCAGATTCAATCAGTTGGGTGTCCTAGGCACTCTGGAAGTCCTGTATCGATGCTCGGGGTATCCATCATCAGATTTCACTACAAGCATCCCCTGGCGAGGAACCAAGGCTTCGAAATAGCCTCGTTTGTATGAAAAACGCACTCTGACCCGAATTATTTGACCGCGAGTGTATGAGACAGCTGAAGGCATAGCCAAGATGCAAACGCAGCTAACATTGTCGTTTTCTATCCTCTCTAAATGTATGGAGTTGACTAAGGAGGTTGACACGATCTGCCATCAGTTAGCACTCATCAATTCATCAGCTTATGTCAACCCCATAGATACTGTCGATTTTCGAAAATCGCTAACTTAGGGGCAGTGGTGGTGGTTGCCTTCCCCCAGAAATGCTAGATTACAATTTTAATTCTCCCTCGGATGAGTAGAATTTTGGTAGCAGTCACGTTTTAACGTAGCTTTGTGGAAAATGATTGTATGACAATCTTTGATATGACCTCTCTGCACTGATTTTCAGAGTTATATTCAAAGTTTATTCTTGTCTGTTCTAGCTAATGATCCCGATATTGTCGTGGTTGAGCCTGTTATTGAAACCATAGAGCTGGACGTCGAATCAGACTCAGAGGTACCCAAGGATGAGCAGATCGATGATGGCTCCGACCCTGAAAAGAGCAATGAAACTGATGTTAATCCAACAATTTCAAACGAGATTGAAATAAAGAATGAAATTTTAGATGCTAAAATCAAATCAGAACCTGTGGAGGAAGAAGACGGACTTTCAAATGTACAAGTGGTTGCTACTTCGCATGTACCAGAAGTAGAAATAGACGATGACAGTCCCGATCCTGATACCGTACCTTCTAGTCAAACACCATTAGAAAATAAAACAACAATTTATGATGAATACGATGACGATATAATTGAAATGCCTCGTATTATTCCTACTATGAATAAAGACGAATCTCCCAATAAGAATCAGTCAGAAATGATACCTAAAGAGGAGGACCCTGTGTTAAGTAGTGAACCTAATGACCTCGAGTCTGTAGCTGACGAAGAGAACATTGTTGACGACATAATTAAGTTAAAAGCTGATGAGTTTTGCAACAATCCTCCACAAATTCCTAAATTGGCTGATTCAAATTTTCTATTAGATGATTTAATCAAAGAGAAAGTGGATACGTTTCTGAATACTCCGAAGGAAAATATAAGTTTTGATGGGAAGAAACCAGACGTCAGCACTATTAACGCCACCTTGGACTTGATGGCTGATTTGAACTTTATTGATAATGGCGTTGAGTTTGTGGATGACGGCATCGAATTTCAGGAGGAAGAAGATGGAGCTAGCGGCATGATGAGTAAGGGTTTTGTTTGATTCTTGTATATTTAGATTTTTGGTTGAATGAGGAAGATACTGTAATTTATCATTCAACAAGGTTTTTATAATGCTACTATTTTTATTCATTTTATTCAGCATGCTTTAAATTACTTTGTAATTTTATTGATCTATTTATTACTTATTGCAAGAAGACGCTTTACAGTTAGGACAAATACGGTACACGAGAAGATGAAACGTATCACTGCGGCTCCCCAGCTATATAGCGTGTATTTAATTAAAGCCTGACAAGGAAAATTAAAAACCTCTCCATATTGCGGAAATTATATGCACTGTAATTTCTATTGCAATTCACGAAACACAGATAAAAAAAAGTATTAGTGACGACCGCATTAGAACTTTTTAGTTTTCTGGTCAGGCTATAGTTAGATTATGAATAACGACATGATTTCATATACTCGTAAACCAAAAACAGTAGTCATTGTTGACACCAACATTTAAAAAAAACTTGTTAGGTGTACCTTTTTTAGGTACGTTATTTCCTATATATCTGTTGTAGGTAGGTACATTATCTGATTAATTATTACATAAACATAAAGATATGTGTACCTATTCTGTAGTGTCACATACCTATTTTTTGTGATCAGATAATTATATCAACTTTTGTCTAACAAAATTTAGTATGCTTGTCTATTTTCAGGATCAGCCAGCAAAACAGATCACCCTAGTGACAAGGAGAGTCAAGAAAATAATTTCGACCTAAAACTACTTATGGACCCTGTTGTCTATACAACCAAACTGGAACAAATGAACATTTTTATAAACAAGCCATTTGAATATGTTAAAAACAAAGAAGATATAGAACAAGCCACTGTAGAAAGTAAACCAGTGAGCAAGAAATCATTAAATATCAACGTAAATCCAGAGGACAGATCGTTTCAAATTGACAATTCAGAAGTCCTCGATGATGTGGCCATTAACGATGATCTATTAACAAATCAAGATGAATCTGACGAAGAAAGCGACGAATATGAAACGGTTTCCATAAATAGTAACATGTTAAAGAAACCCAAATCTCGAACGTACAATCCTATCCTGCTTTGCAAAAATCCAGATTTTAACACTAAATTAAGAAGGTTGAACATTGGATTTTACAGCTCTACACGAAATCGGCAGTTACTTAATGCCTGCATACCTATGACGATAGATGTTAGTAAATCATTTGAATCGAAATTGGTCAACGGCACACTGTATCTTAAGCCGACCGGTACAAGCCAAAATGTAGCTCAAACAAAGGTAATCGATGATCAGACGTCGTCAGTGGTGCCCTCAGCCATGCACGCACAAAGTCTTATGGATAACTCAAAGAATGACATTCGTGATTTGATCCCTATTCAACCTACCATAGTGCTACCTGATTCAGTTATTAATGAAAGAACAAAGACAATTAATTTACCAGACATTAATAAAGTTAGAATGATCAATGAGCAATTGCTCACCGCACAAGTGCCTCCAACAAGGGTGCTCGCTGGCGATTCTTGCAAAAGACCGACTCCGACAATCCCAGCCATTGAAATTAATAATGTTGATGAAATAAAACTACCTGAACCACACGGTGAGCCCATAGCTGCAGTCGTCCCGACTATCACAGTACCTGAGACTATACAGACAGTAGTAAAAGTAGAGGATGAGGCAAATTTAGACAGCACAAGTATACCTTCGGACGCAGAAACTATTGTGCCTCCCTCAAATATACCACCAGCTAGAGAAAAATTATTAAAAATTATTAATCAAGTGAAAATATCAACTCAGGAAGCATTAACTAGAATAGACATGGAAGCCCAAAAAAAAGAGACTGAGCCTCCGAAAAAGGTACATGATTATCCAAATAAAATTAAACCACCAAACAAGAATCCTGAGAAAAAAAAACATTTATTCAGTCGAGTTGCTGTGCCGTGGACACCGAGATTCACGAAAAAAGCAGATAGTATCGATGATTTCTTAATAACGAATGACACTTTAAACAAAATGTTACATTTAATGATTGGTGAAAATAAAAGCCTGCAGAGTTGTACTTGTTGTTCTACCAAGCAGAAGAAAGCCGAAGCAAAGAAGCAAAATAAATTTAAAAAAAGAATGCGAGAGAGTTCTGATAATGATTGCACAACCACCGAGATAATTCAAGACAATAGTGATAATTCTAATTCTGCCCAAGACCAACAAGTCAACAACACAGCTACGAACCCGAAACCAGTGTTAGCTAGAGGACGCGTGGTTCGATACTGTTGCTGGGCTCGACAGAAAATTTTGAAGCGAAAACGAATAACAAAACATACATGCCCGCTATACCAGTGCGAGTGCTGCTGCCGGAACGAGCTCACCAGTCTTCTGCAAGACCAGGATAAAACAAGGGTAATTATTGCTATAGATGTCTCTGATGACGAGGGAAAGAGCTTAAAAAAGGCTTGTGAATCTATAGAGAACGTCGTACAACAATCCAGAGAGCTGACTCAGTCAAACAATGTATTGCAACTAGAGGAGTCTGTACCTTATGTCAAACCCGTTTCGAAGAATGCAGTTACAATTTCGACTAATACGGAGACAAATATGGATACGTCAGGGATATTAAGTGAAGCAGTGATAAATGCGCCTACTCCAAAAATATCAGACCCGCCGCAACAGCCCATTGTGATTACTAAAGTAGTATCAGGAAATAAACTGACAATACCGCAAAAGAATATAAGGCCGCAGTCTAAAGTAGCGTATGCTGAGCCGCAGCTAACTTCGACCATAAAATGTACCCCTTGTTCTTGCCAGACGGCGGCTGTGAGCCAAGGAACACAGCGGAATATAGTCATAGACGCGTCAAAAAATTGCCCGCTTCATCCAAAATCCATTGCTCCAAAAAATGAGAAAGTCTTGTATTTGCACAGCACATCGATTTCTAAAACTCCGTCTGAGAGCCCAATATTTTTAGGTAAGAATAAAATACTATTAACTACGGTAAAGTTTCCGCGGAAAGAAGATGAATTATCAGAGGAATGCGAAGTGGATCAAGGATCAAAAATAATCCCAACTTTACCTTTGCCTGTTGGAGTGCAACTAGTACTGTTGCCGACTGGCGCTGTGACGTATACCACGGAGCAAGGGGTAGAACTCAGTGAAGCCCAACTAGCGACTTTACCAACAATTATAGCTGCAGTGCAAGAACAGTTGAACGCATCAACTGTTCCTTCCATTGCACCTTTAAATAAAGATTCTGATATAACGACTGATGATATACAATCCGTCGTAAACATTCCTCAACTCCAAATGAATAACGTCGGTCAAACTGCTACTGTCACTGAAACAATAAGCTTGAACTCACAAGAAAAGTTGCAAGATGTAGATATGTGTGAACGACCTAACGAAAATCTTGGAAATAATTCAACTGCGGCCATCGCTGCATCTGTAGAACCGATATGCACCGGGGAAACGCAACATATTTCGGATATATTACAACCAATACATGTAAATTCATCAGTCGTTTCAGAAGATGGGCAACGACAGAAGATGGGAGGAACGACAAGTGGCGAGTTAGATAACAGTGACGCTGAAAAAGGTAGCTGTTTGGTATTAAATGATGACCCAACAATAAGTGAAACAGATATAAAAACTATAGGGATTCAAAGTAACCACGTTGAGAATAGTGAAGGGAAGGATAAAGAAGCCACAGCAAACAGGAAATCGTTACTGTCCGACTTAATGGAGATGTCTGGGATCTCAGCTGAGGACACCACAGCGTCTGAACAACCTGCCACCGAGCAAGTTGTCCCGCAGGTACAATCACCTAACTCCAATTGTATCTTGGTTAACGCTGAACAAGCCAGGAACCTGCCTGAACTGAGCCCAGTAACCTCGTTTGCTGAACTTAAGTATGCGTGTGAGCAAAATGGCAAGTTCTTCAAGTTAGATTTCGAAACAGGAATTATAGTACCTATAAATGTGTGTATCAAGAAAAATCCCAAACCAAACACGTTGCAACTGAAAACAGTGATAGATTTGACTGATGACGTAGAAGATTCGAAAGATATCACGGACAAAGCGGAACCTCAAATCTCACAGAAGGTAAACCAAGCATCACCTTCCAAATCACTGTTAAAAGGGCTAGTTCAATACACGTACAAAGGAAAGACGGTTAACGTTAGTGATTCAGTCAAACCAATTAAATTATTTAAAGCAGTTCATCAGTCTGAGCTCCGAAACCGAAATCAGATGACTGTTGTATCTCTCACTCCCAAAAAGACTCTTTTAGAGAAAATTGAAGCCAAGATAGATTTGGTTGATTCTGACGCGCCAATGGAAGAAGAGTATCTCGTGGACAGTTCCGAAGATGAAGATTCCCAAACTGAACCAATGCATGTGGAAGCTTTGGACATGGATGCTCTTAATGAGTCTGATTCTTCTGACGATGAACCGTTGGCTAAGAAATCTAAGCGGATGAAGGAAACTGTCCCTGAAAAGGTATCTAAGCATGGCGATTTAGAAACTAATATCCGTCTCGCTATGGACCACATCGATGAAGATATTTCTGCTTCGGAGCAGGATCCTAGTGAAGGTAAAGACAATACGACACAAGACACGGTTGTTAAGTTGGATAGTGAAGAGTCGCCGGACGGTGGAGAAGATAACGAGGCGGAGATAGGTGCCCAGCCAGTTCTACAGTTCATGTCGGTTAGCGACAATGAAGGCGGGGAAGACAGTATATTGGGGATATAATTTCAACACTAATCTGTTAACACTGTCCATTATATGTGTTGTACATACTTACCTAAAATACGAATTTGGTAGGAACCAACTCGACCACTAGCGAGTTAGAATTAAAAAACCAGTCGGTAGTTTTCATTGACGACCGACGATTGCCCACGGTTAAATTCCTGGTCAAGGTAAATATTTGTTTAACAAGCACGAGTCGTTTTCTGAGTCTTGGGTGTTTTCGTGAAAAAGTATTTATTTCTGTCTAGTGCTAAAATATGTATAGATAGAATCCTCTAATGTAAGGAAGTTCTTATTACACTGGAATAAGTTGCATTGGGACATATTTTTGAGATGTTGCGTTCTCCCATATTTTTACACTTGACTGTACAAGCTTAGGGCTTAGTTTGGAACGAGGAAAATTTGTGTGAGATTGTCTCCTAATATAAGTATTTGTATTTTGTATTTATTTATATTTAATACTTCTGTGTAGTCATGTGCAATTGGCAACTGTTGGTATAATCAACATAATTTGTCCAGGGCCTGCCTATGTATCATATTATTAAAGATCAATTAAGAGTTAAATCACCAAGGTTATTTAACATGGTTTCTGCTGCCTATCATGCCTAGTGATGGGCGATTTCTGAAACATTGCACAACTTTTCTTAACTGTGAAAATTACAGCTTCTGAAAGTTACATAATTAGATGGAAATTATTCTAACACAAGTAAATTTCGTTTAAATTTCATGAAAAGTTGGGTAAAATGTCGAAACTATAGTAATTTTCAGAAATAAAACGATTTCACTGTGGTAATTTTCAGTATATTGCTTGAAATTCTAGGTGAAAGTTTCACTTTTGAAACTTCTAGAATATTTCAGAAATTTAAATGAAAGTTTCACTTTTGAAACTTACAAGCTGCCCATCACTAATCATGCCCGGACTCTGTCAAACAGAAGTTCTTAAGTAAGGGGTTGCGCACGAGCCCTTGTGTATGTAAACATTCCTTGGACTCTACCCCTTGTCTGTCCGTATCTCACAATTCGAAAATGAACAATGAGAAGGATATAGCATCGTAAGTTTCGAATTATAATTCGGTCAAAGTAGGATGTGTAATCGGTATGTTTTGGTAGTTAATTGTCAAGTAATCTCTTGTAAATTTTAGGATAAGTTTAAACTAAGTATTACTTTAGCATCAAAGCCGCTGGTAAAACGTGTGCAACTATTTGATGAATATGATCACCTTTTATGTATCACTTTCTACGCAAAATAAATACATTTGACATGATTTAGGATGACCCTGAGTGTTTTAGAGTTACCTCCTGAAGTAACCCTTAACTCACGCCTAAGTTTGCGGATGGAGTTACGTTGTGTTACCTAATGTACATAACGGCCCGTTAATGATCGGCGATCATGATTGTAGCATACGTATCTACTTCTATTTCACTCTACATGATCGCTGCTATAAACTGGATATTTTCTAGTCGAAAATTTGGCCCACCCGTCTACTGTTTGTACATGTAGGCATGTCAACACATATGACTTCTCAAATCAGACAGTAACGGCAGAATAAGTACCTATTTGTATGTAGGTACTCTTGTATGAACTAACGACGGATGGGTCATTTTTTTGCCTCTGAGTGTTTATTGGCACTACCTATGTACCTACTGTGTTTCACTTTGTGAGATTTATTACATTATAAATTGCACAGCTTATTTTTTATACGATTGTTAAAAAGTAAAGCAGCTCAACTCGGAAAGAATAAATTAATTTTACTGTGATATTTATGTAATGGTTTTCATGATTTTGTTAGATACAAAACTTAAAATAATACCTACGTAACTATATTAGGTTATTTATTCCGTAAGTTGGAATAATCTCGAAAAAACAAATTGTTTAAACAAAATAATTGCATTTACGTTTGTTTTAAGTTTTGCCCCGTAACCTCGTGTTGTGTCCGGTCGGTTACCCATTGTGTAAATAAGTTTTAGATACCTACGGTTTCTGTATGTTAGAATACCCTGAATTTTGGGATCCCCTTGATTCACCGACAGTCCACTCATTGGATCGAACGTATTATTTGATCGAAAGCTAAATAATTTCTGCTGACCTTATTGTTTTTAGGTTATCATAAGCATGGCTTACGTAGGTTAGGTTAGACCCGTGCCCACTTAAACATATAGCTCCTGCAAATGCCTGTCGATGAAGTGTAAATTCGGCGAAGTAAAACATTCTATGAAATCAGTGTCGGCGATTCAAGGGTAAACAAGGGTCTACTTCGTTTAGTCAAAATGTTTTTGGTCAAATGTAGCATTTCCCAAAAAGTTTATTCCCGTCGCAGTTGAGTTATTTTGTATGTAGTCACAAGAGTAACCTAACCTTATAGACGTAGGAAGCGGTTTCGATATCCCGGATATAAAACAAAAATAATACATAATGGTTTTTGGGAAAAGGTAAGTACATTTGACAAAAAATATTTTGACCAAACGGCAGGCCCCCGGTAAACAAGGGCAAGTGAATATTGAATAGTGAGATAGTTACAAAATGTGTTAGTTCATGTAAGAGGGTATTTGATACCCAACGGCCCAGTATTTTTTCGGGAAAATAAGGTGAACGTGCAGTTTCAAGTTAGCTTCTTTTTTTTATAAGGTAGGTACCTACAGTAAGTTGGTTTGAAGAGGTGACGTCTATATTTTTACGCTATGGTTGTAATATTTGTAATTATTAAAAAGTAGGTACTTAGTTGAACTCGCTGGCGAGCCTAAGTTGACCCATCGGAGCCTATAAATGACGAACAATTGCGTGTCTTCGACCTTGATCGTTCGTCGTCTCGTCGTAGCTTTGCAGGGGCCGAAGCTAAATTATAGGCGAAAGAATAATTTATAAGGATAACTTACCTACTTCTTTTTATTTAGCTTTGTCTTGAATTAAGCCCCATTAATAACGAAGGCAATCATAATTATAATGACATTAATTTTAAACGATGCTACTCTTTTTAACCGACTCCAAATAAGGAGGTTCCCATTTCGATTGTAACTTAAATATGTTTTTATTCTACGATTCCATTAATTAAGGATAAAACTTAATATTTTAAAACGATACAATTCTGAAAATTCTCAAGAATGTTATCCCCTGTTCCTATTTATTTTGTGCGTGAAGTGTTTGTCTGTCCGTTTGTATGTCATCACTTGGGGCCCGAACAGATGAAACTTTTAAAAGCTGCTTTTATTTACCCCAATTCGAAGGGGTAAAAGGAATATTGCTCTGCCCTTTCGGTGCCTGGAATTGTTTTAACGGCCCTGCTCTGAAACAAGATCATGTGTCCGTGTCAGTTTTTTAAAATTTCACGTTATTGAGTATTTAGGTTGTTCTTACTTCTAACAGAGTATTGAAGTGCCAACGGTTTTCAGATTTTTCAAGTGATGTGTGACTTGATTATTGATTTTAAGCGATGACAGTCTTGTTGTTTTGTGTATAAATGAGACTATGTTTTCTAATTTTAATTATATAGTGTATAAATGTAGCATTCAGTGAATGCTTCAGTAAAGATACTTGTGGAATTATTTGTTTTATTTCAAATCGTATGTACCATAATACGGGGCGAGTAGCAGTTTTCCAGTGCGGGGGTGAGACAGCCGATGGAAGGACTAAAAGAAACCCTTTGCAATGAAAACTAGCACTTACGATTATTCCGAGGATTTTTAATATTATGTAAGGAAATGAAATTAAGTATGGCTCAAAATCAAATTGAGAACAGGAAATTTTTGAACATTTTTAAATTGTGTTTTTTTTTTATTATTATTATAAACTAAGTTTTTTTTTAAAACGTACCAAGCAAGCTTTTGCGCCATTAACAGAAATGTATTTATTTATGTATTTTCTAAGTAAATACAGAACAAAAAAGTTTATTTCAAGAAGTTCCTCTTGTCAATTCCTATTATGTATAATTAAAAAAAAACTTTGTTCACAATACCCACTGTGTAGATTAAAAACTCATTTCCTTACAGTGTAGGAATAGAAACAACTTGTACAAATAAAATGACCCAGTTTTCTTTGCAAGGGTCTGTATAAAGGCATAACTGCATATTTACAGAGTAAGCATTTTAAATTTAATATGATTACTAATAGAGTATGGAATGGCTCGACTACTACTATACTAGGCCCATTGCAGTTAGAGTGGTATCACGGCAGTACGTATGTCGTACGGTCGGCCATGAAAGTGGTAGTTTTGACAAAAGTTTCTATGATATCTAATGATCGGTAAGGTTTATTGTGGCCACTAAAACGAGATTGGATTGGATTGGTAAGGTGGACACTTGTCACGGTCATAATATCGCACCTTCGGTAGGACAAGGGCACAATTGCCCCTATAATCATATAGCACTTTGTGCCCTTGTTCTACCAAAGGTGCGATATTATTGCAAGGGAAAATCGAACTTGTTGTATCATGACGTGCAAATGAACATCAACCGTAGGGTGGTAGACCACATTTTTGGCCGACTGTACAGCTTTAGAACCCTGTCGCATTAAGGAGGTAATATTACATTAGTGTTGTGTACTGTTATTTACTGTACTGATTATTAAGTTACCTTTGAAAATAACAAAAACAATACAATAAACATTTATTTAACTCGACAGTCTATCTTATAACGACATTGAATGCGGCAATTGCTGCTTTCTCGATTTCCTGATGAACGCGGTTCACCTCTGCCTGCGTGAGAGTTCTCTCGAGGTGCCGGTACACGATGCTGTAGCACAGACTATGTTTCTTTGATTTTGGATGTACAAATTTGTCTTTGAGTTTTACCTGAAAACATAAATGTCATTACAAATCTTAAACTAGACTGTCCGTGTAGAAGTTGGTAATCCCTATTGCCTTGAGAACATGAGCTATGTCCGCATGGACTCATTTCTCTAAGTAATTGATTGAGTCTGGAAGAAATCCCTTAAAGGGATAAGTTCGCCTTTGTACATCCCTGTTATATTTTTGTCTATTTTATAATTTTTATCTCTTGTTTGTACAATAAAGTGTTTACATACATACATTTACATACATACATTGGTAATTGTCTATAAATAAAATGAGTAAAAGCCATTGATTAAAATCAGAATCGGAATTTTATAGAACTAACCTGCTCTATAATATCACCGCCAACATCCCTGACTAGATCATAGAAGTCATTGCTCATAAATGTCTCAATACTGAGTGTTTCCGGCAGCCAAAATGAAATGTCATTGGTACATTGTGGATATGCCGACACTGGCTTGTATGTTATCTTTGCATTTAGATCTTTATTATGAAACTGTGACAGAAACCCAGAGTCTGTACTCCACATTAGCCTTATGTCTGGTATTTTGTACAACGCCATGGCAAGCCTCTCCAGCCCTAACCCAAATGCATATGCTATTCTATTGTTAGGGCCAGCATTCGCTAGTATTTCGTTTCTTACTACGCCACAGCCCAGCACTTCTAACCAATTGTTGTTGTAGTATATTTCTAACTCCCATGAAGGATGGGTGAATGGGAAATAAGCATCCACCCATCTGTATTCAATATCTTTTCCAAATAGTGCTTTTATTAAACCTAAAAGGTGATCTTTTAACTGATGCTCTATTAGTTTTGTTGCTTCTAAAGAGTGGCAGCTTTGTTTAGACGGATCTGATATTGAATTGGTGAAGGCGTGTGGCTTTGTTGGGTCAAATGTTGGCTCAAATAATTCCAAGTCGTCATTGTTGGGGAACAGTTCCTCTCTGAGCTGTGATCTAACTGCGTCAACCTGGAATTTAATAATATAGTAAATTGATTTAATTGCACAATATAACAGTGTGAGATATTCTTACACAAAGATATGAGTAAGTTTATATTTTATGCAATTAATTTCAATGCAATTCTTTAGTTAGAAGGCTCGAATTACTTTAACTCCATTGCTATTGTCTACTTCACACTTGAATGCATTTCAGGTATTCATCATTATATTAGATGCAGGCACCAAATATGCAATTCCAAGGACACTGGTTATTATTTATAGCTGTTTAATAGTTGGAGTTGGGTTTTTTTTAAAATATTTATTTATCTCAAAACGTACACTTAACTATTGTATAGGTATGAGTATAAGCACCTGATGGAAAATGGGAAAGTGTGTAGCATCAATCTCATCTCTCCGATACACTGGGCCAATCATCAGAAAGTTGTCAAGGCCGGAGCGCAGCAGTTCACTCTGATGTGCCGTCATGTGCGCGCGGAGCAACGTTTCTCGATTCACGTAATAGCAGTCCGACTTCACTCGACTGGGATGGTCAGCAGGAATTAGCAAATCATCAAAGTTCTGCTTAGTAGAAACCACAGGCGATATGTTTTCATACACGCTAAAACTCGGGGAACCTCTGTGCGGGAATGAAGAATAAAAGTAATTGATAATTCGTTGCCGCACCATGGACAGAGGGTTACCTTTCTCACGATGCAAGTTTCGATTCAAATATGATAATATTTTAGGTGTAACGTTTGTGTAATCATCAGTTACGAAATCTACACCATTTATTCTAAGTGTGGCATCAGTTTTAGGTACTGTGCTGTATTTTAATCGATGTAATACCGCTGATAGTACGCGGTGAGGTTTTTGAAATATAATCGTCATTTTCAATTGTATTCTCACACAAATGCTGGCTGATACTCCTTATGAGTCCAATAGAATAAATACTTCTAACTGTAAGTACTTCTTATAAGGACTGAAAATATAGTAAAACTAACACATAATTAAGTTTATTTACGTAAATTCAGTACACATAAAATAAAATCTGATTTTCTGCTGCAATTGTCATGTTGACTTTGACATTTAACATAAGCTTAGGATGCATTCATAATACATGAAACGTCCGCTTAATTGAAAGAAAACGAATACTATGAATTACATAATAAAGGCAATTTTTTTGTTTTAGAGAGTGGATGTCTTTCCCAAAAATTCAACTTTAAAGAGATTAATGCGGGTAATTCCCCTTAGGCTTTTAATTAACAAACTGTCAACATACATAGTCTAGTCAGTTGATTACCTAACCTCAAATTAGTTCAAAGTATATATTTTGTTAAGTTCTAAGTAAAGTTATTTTAAACATGATAAAAAAGCGTCTTATAAATTTGGTTCAATTAAGCGCTGTCGGCTTATCCGGATACTACGCTGGTATATACACCGAGCGAAATAACGACATATTTAAAGCAAGTGAAGACTCTGTTATTATAAATGGAAAAAGCATTAGTAAAATGCCTGGCCTGCCTATATTTGGGTCAGTATCGGCTGCTGCACCTTACACAGATTCTGGTAATACCAGAGACCGGGTAAGTTTCATTCACAAAGTGCATAAAATTTTAATTTTCTATGTAATCTTAAACGTTGTCATTGAGCTAATTATTTATGTGAAAATTTCTAGTGACATCTTCTAGGGTAACTAGATTATCTTTGAATATATTTTACTACGGTAGCGATACGATTATGAGATGGAATAATAAATATTTTTTTCAGGTGTCACAAATCATGAAATATGGTTTTCCCGGCATGGACAATGTCCGTTCGTTCGACGACTTCGTCCTATCGTACGATCGGCGTAACAGGGTGGCGCATTGGGTGTTCGAGCACCTGACGAGCGCACACATCGCTAAGAACAATGCGGTTGACAGGAGCAAGTGTGACTTTGCTTCGGATGAGAGTATACATCCATTCTTCAGGTGGGTTAACGCTAAGTGCCAACAAGTAGCAAGTTTTATGATTTTGCCAATGTGAAAAGGAATTCCATTAATAATTTAAAATTGAATAAAAATAGATTGGCAAGCACAATATACACCAGTAAGGAATGATTAAGATAATCTCATGAAACTGTGCTTTTTTAAGATGTTAAGGGTTGTTGAATACACCAAATATTTTTAAATTGCTGAACCAAGAGCGAGGGATTGCTTGTTTAACTCAATTTCAATACAATGAACATGTGATTGTTTGAGGCCAAATTGGCAGAAACAGTTTCAGGTGATGCTAAAATTAGTTTTTTTTCTGAATCGAGCGCTATCCATGATACAGTCAGTATGTGATAGTGCTAATCAAGGACTGCACTACACTCCAGGCGCGTGAGTCGAGACGTGTGGGCGGCGGGGGGCTCTTCACCTCAGGCCTGGCTGCAGTTTTTTTAGTATATTATTTTAATTGGTTATAAATAGGTTACTTTAACATTACTTGTGTACCTATTACTTAATCGAAACACCTTTTTATGAATGCAGATTTTTTATTAATTAAAAGGAATTTCTTGATGCATTAGTTAATTTTTCTGGTATTCACATTCTAACCTAATTGAATCTACATAATTAATGTTAATAATATCCAGAAAACATCATGGTTTCAGCAGAAAATATTGTTTATTAAAATTAAACTAAATGAAATTATACAATTGGACGTAGTTTTGCAAACGGGAACCAACCCACAAAGATTTTGCAAACTGGAACCAACCCACAGTATTGAGCGTTACAGTTGATATTTTACTGTCAAATCTTTGTGGGTTGGTTCCCGTTTGCATAACTACGTCCAATTGATGAAGTGAAATTCCACAAAATAATATTGTGCCACACTGATGAAATTATTTTAGTTTGTTAATCCATTACATTTCAGATCTCAGAACAGTGACTACAAGGGGTCGGGGTTTGACCGGGGCCACATGGCGGCCGCGGGGAACCACAAATTGTCTCAGAAGCATGTTGAACAAACCTTCTTTCTTACAAACATGGCGCCACAGGTGGGTAAATCTAACAGAGTGTAATGCAGTAATATAATATAATAATAATGTCATGTTGTGGAATAAACTTAAACATATCTCTTTGAGGCCAATTGATTGTTTCCTTGCCATGATATTCCCACAGAAGGAAGTTAGGGACGGGGTAAAATTACACATGAGTAGAGTTGCAAACTGACCGTCACGTTCAAAGTGTCCGTCCGTCATTTATCAAGTTGTCGGTCATAATCGTCATTTACCGGTCATTAATAGTCATTTATAGTCACTAACGACATTTATAAACTATAGCAGCAACGAGGCATAGTTGTCATAGTTGATAAATAAAACATGGTTTAATATGTATAAAATTTAAAATTTATTGCAATAACACGACAAAAAACTAAAAGTCATTCATACATAAACATAAAACCTAAAATTGTTCGTCTTCTGATTCAACTTGCATCGATGTATTGTTAAATTCTAAGGAATCAAAATACTCGTAGCAGTCGTCATAGCGGTCAGCAGATTCCGACGATGCCTCAATTTCGATTTTGTCACTATAACGTAAATTCTGTCGAATTGTTACAAGCTTGTTCAGGCGGTCTTTAGATAGTCTATTTCGTAACTATGTGTGGGTTATTGAAAACAAACTACAATTGCGTTCTGCAGCAGCCGAGCTTGGAGGGATACTTAAAATCCTATGAGCTATGGGATAAGCATCTTCTTTTGACGCAAAGCTCTGCCACCATAGTTGAGGTGCAATGGCTTCAACAGTCGACCATGCGGAATAACATTTACCAAAAAATCCTGTTTTGGTACGAAATTTTTACTGTTGTACTGTTCAAAGAAAGGTATTCTGCTTGAGAATGCACAAAGTTGGAAGCTTCAGCCATTTCATCGCTTGTAAGACCTGTGCCAAGGTACCTTGGATCCAACAAATTGGCCGCCAAATGAAATTTTTGAATACAGAAGTTGCGGCGATTTGAAACAGCTACCCGAACTAAATCTTTTTCCGACTCTGAAAAACGTCATTAAGGACCATCAGGACCAGACTCATCTTCCAGTGATGCTGCAAGTTTTAAAAATATATTGGGCACATCAGAGGCTCTTCCTTTGTCTGATTCTGCTTGTATAACAGCAGTTGCAATTGGTTCTAAAACTTGTAATATCCCATTTACTTTATCCCACAATTCATCATCTAACATATTACGTACCAGACCTCTTTCTAAATCCGTGTCACTCAGTATTGCAATAAATGCAAACTACGTGTTTTTTGTTTGCCGAAGTACCAATTATTTGATAATGCAGCCAAATATCACCAACCATCCGCGGCATTTTATTTATTAATACGCAAATGGATTGACAACTGTCAATAAAGACTCTTGAAAATAAAATAAAACAGGAGCCAACACTCATGAGCTAAGTTACAACTTTATAAATAGAGTTTAGATAGGTTAGTGGGTAATACGTAAAATGCGATCACCTTACCTACACACGATTGCAGATCTAAACATTACTAACACATACTTAACAACTTAACCTAACCTACTTTCATGATAAGCGTGTCTTATATCATGACAATGATAGATAGATTTATAAATTATGTATACAATGATATTTCATAAATTTACTTATCGAATAGCGGTCATAGATTTTTTTGAAAAGTAACTTATACTATTAAAAAATAAATGTCCAATGTGACAATAAATGTCGAAAATGACCAGACATTTATCATAAATGACGGTCAGGTATTGAAAGTGACGGTCAGTTTGCAACTCTACACATGAGTCATGACATGATAGTCATCAAGAAAGAAGTTGGCATCAAAAAACGCACACGACGCACTTTTAATACCTTGGTTTTGTGCTCTAGAAGACTTACTTGACTAAAGTTATTGTCATTCGATGTGAACAGGTTGGTGAAGGGTTCAACAGACACGCGTGGAACAGACTTGAAAAACATGTACGGAATCTCACTAAGGTCTATGATAATGTATACTGTTGCACAGGACCACTCTACCTGCCCAAGTAAGTTGATAAATATACTCGTAACATTTATACAGGGTGACACCTAAGACGTAATACAAAATGTTATTTTCTGGATCTACTCATGAGTACGATCAACTTTTACTATGGGAGTAATATCGATATCGGTAGAAAAAAATTGAATCTCCCATACAAATTGTGAAACCGGCTGATTGCCTTTAGTATGGGAGATTCAATTTTTTTCTACCGATATCGATATTACTCCCATAGTAAAAGTTGATCGTACTCATGAGTAGATCCAGAAAATAACATTTTGTATTACGTCTTAGGTGTCACCCTGTATATGGTCCAAAGTGTCCAAAGTGTCCAAACTTCCAATTAAAACGACTATGCTCTCCAAGAGCTTAGCTAGGTAAGGTTACCAGATAGGGTTCAACCTCATTCAAATGCCGGTAAGGGCAGAAGTTTGTGTGATGAGCGTGAGTATTAATTTCTGAATCTTGGATGTTTCTTTACGTATTTTAGTAGATACCTATGTATTTCTCCATATACGTAGATTGATCTTTGTCTAATACCGACAGTACAACTAGACGGATGTGTGAGAGATTGTCTCCTGATATTTATATATTTTTTTAACACCCGACCCAAAAAAAGGGGTGCCATAAATTTGTGTGTATGTGTTTGTGTGTATGTCTGGTTGTCTGTGGCACTGTAGCTCTTAAACGGGTGAACCGATTTGGGTGCGGTTTTTCTTATTTGAATGCAGGTTTACTAGTGGTGGTGGTTTTTATCTATCTAAGTTATGCGTTTACGGTATGTATCAGTAATCGTAATCGCCGTGTTCGCAGGAAGGAGTCGGACGGCAAGTCGTACGTGCGGTACCAGGTGATCGGCGCCAACTCGGTGGCCGTGCCGACGCACTTCTACAAGGTGGTGGTGGCGGAGGCGGCGGGCGGCGCGCTCGACCTGGAGGCCTACGTCATGCCCAACCAGAAGATACCCGACGACACGCCAGTCTCTAACTTTATGGTCAGTATCTCTATTCTATCCGTACTTAGAGGCTCTTGCCAAGACGCATTACGATAACTAGCATAGAGGCATTCCATCTTAGTCCTCAGAGGGTTGGCAACGCATTTGCAGTCTTAGGATTGCATTGCAATCTTGTGAATGTGAATGTCTATGGGTCACAGTTTCCACTTACCATCAGGCGGCCTGTGTGCTCGTTTGTCTTCTCTATGCCATAAAAAAAAAACCAATCGCGTCACTGGTAGGTCACGTGACTTTTCGTATCACATCATCTATCTTGTCGGCGCCCTTATGCAATGCAATTCTCGGGCCCCTTTTCAGGCGTTTGAATATCGTTAGCTCTTTTCAAGTTGATGAAGGGATGTCCAAGAAACTTTTTCAATTTCTTTTGTACGCGCGCCGGGGTACAACAACAGCATTTGCATCTTGCCTAGGCCCACGGGGCCTGGGTGCAAACGCGTCGACACACGTAAAACGAGGTCCGAGCGGCTAGTGCCTCCACTAGGATGTTTGCGCATGTTGTCAAAAAAAATATTACCTGCTTGCGCATATAAAAATATACGGCGGTTTTCTTAATATATATTTATTAATTTTGTTTTACTTCTCTATCTCATTTTTCACAGGTACCTCCGGAATCGGTAGAGAAGGCGGCGGGGCTCCTGTTCTTTGACAAAATACACAGAAGCAAACTAAACAAAATCAATGGCCGTAAAGTGTAGACTTATTATTCGTAAACGTATAAGAAACCTGAAGTCTTTGTCACTCTGTCTCAATGAATTATAAAGGACAGAGCACATTTTAGCATACTTAAGTTATTATGCGTTTTGAATAATAAGACTGCGTAGCAGTTAGGGAATTAGTGCAATTTTAGACTACAATTTAAATCAAGTATTTATACCTCATTTTGATTTGCGATGTTCCATGAAATTACAGCATCATTAACTGATTATTTGTAATTTTTTTCACATCTTCCAATAAGTCTCACTTTTAGAAGTCAGTTGACAATGAAGTTGTTACTTTGTTATTAAAGTCGCCGTCAATAGAACTTGCAAAAGATGTAAACAAAACCAAAGGAACAAATTCACCATGATTACTCGATAATGACGTACTTATACAGATCAAGTGAGGTCATTGCAATGATTTATACACTAGAACATTATTTTCATATTAAGTTTAAGATGATATAACTATTCATTATATGTTATTTTTAATACAAACACCTTTCGTGAATGTTTGAGGTTATGTGTCAAACAGTACTAATTTGTTTACATCGTTTGCAAGTTCTATTGACGGTGACTTTACTCGTACATACCTATGTCGTTATTTTCCTTTATAGTTTTTTGGTTTAGATCTTTGTGATAATATACGTATGTTTTAGTCAATAGCTAGGTACCAAATAATTTGTTAAATGGAGGTTCCACACAATACATGACGTAGAATTCGACCTAAATGGAAATTAAATTGGGTCGTATGAAGAAAATACAAGTTAAATGATATCCGAATAATTAATAAATTCAATGCTGACCAGATTGACTTGTGTGGACCCTTTACTCAATCGTTATATAATTGTTTTTGACGTTGTAAATACAATTAAATAAATAAATATTTAATTTTATATGACTTAGATACTTTTTTACCACTGGCGGAGAACGAATAATGTTCTATTATAATATGTATAAAAGATAAAAAAGATAAAAAATACAATTAGAGAAAGAAGTGTTTAAGAATACATGAAAAACAACTCAGAAATCTAAAGTTGAAAGAGGTTACTTAGATGACCTAACAAGCATGAGTCTTACGTAGGAGCGCAAAAAAAAGAGAGAAAAAGAAGACGGAGAAGTTTGCCGAATGCTGGGTTAAGCGTTGTCTGGTTCTATGGTGGTACACGAATGTTTCCTTGACTGTACGTACACGCTTATCCTAACTATACTCGATTTGTTTAGTAATTAAATGTAAACAAAAACCACGTGATACAGAGCGTCAGGCCGGAACAACGACGAGTGGTTTTTTTAAACCACCTAGTAAATTCAAAAAACAAAGCAGATTTAATTCCCACCAGTTAGTAATATGGTCACACTTGCTAGTTTTTTTCTGAAATACCACCATTTGTCTTATAGCAGGTATATACTCCGTTTTTTTTAACTCCCAAGTACTGCCCATAGAAATTTCTGTGGTGCTCATTTGTTTCTTGCATAGAACTTGTATAGTGTTGGACTTTGTAGTTCTTAAAAAAACAGAGTATAGTTAATTTTCGGTACTCACATGTCTAAAGTTACCGTTTCTTAATTTTAGTCCTGAACTAGGTTCACTTTTTGGAAAACCACCTTGATTCGTCAAAGCTTGACAAAACAGTTTTAATTGACTGCTGAACAGGGCCAGGTGGTTGGTTTGTTTACATATTGCTAAGTACCTAAACAAACAGAGTATAGGTCAATGATGTAGCTATAGAAGGGGAAGCAAACGCAACGTTGTATAAAAGTTGTATATTAGCAGTAACATGACAGTACTATGTATAGGGTGTTCGCTCTAGTTGTCCTCTTCTTCATCCGACGCGCCGTTCTGCTGCGGTGCTTCGTCCATGCCGGCGTCGCCCATCCCTGCACAAATAAATGAAACAGGTAAAAAAATATATCAAGGGACAATGTCCGACGAATAGGGAATATGCATGGATTTTTTTAAATCACATCTCGACAATATGTGAAAATACCGTAAAAGAGATCACCCAAAGTGAAATGAATACGGATGACACAAGCATTTTAGACAGAGTTATCCGATGCGCCGCGTAACGTCATGTAACACGTCAGCTAAATAAATTCTATGTTAAATTATGTGTTGCTAGAAAGAGATGAAACCAATCTTTGTTGGCTTATATTTTTATTATTGTTATAGCTATTCAAAACATGATTTTCTCAACTGTTTGTTACATTAAAAAGTCTAGGTCTACTCTATATAAATTCATATAGGTACAGAGAAATGTATGGGAATTGTCGGCATCAAAAAGGACCGAAATTTCCCTGTAAATATCAGGACACTGCAAGCACTACTTTTGTCGTTGCAGGTAAAATTTGCATTGTCACTTCTACCAAAGTTCTCAGGGTTAGCAATGGAATTTCCACTTAGGATTGTAGTCTTGAGAATGCACATGTCTATGGGTCACAGATCCCACTTAACATCAGATACCCAGATGTGTGGTCACTTGCCTCCTCCTTAATAAAAGGGATGTGAAGTCACAGGTCTAATGTTACCTTTTATGAAATGTTGAAACGTTGCTTAGTAATTTCACCAGTTATCCTATGTCCAAACCAAAACACAAAAATACGAGCACAAGCTTGGCAGTAGTTTAAATAATAAGATGGTGGTAGCGGTCCAGACGGGCCTCAAGATTCTACCACCGATATCTAGTCTACCTATATAAATAAAAATGAATGTTTACGTATGTCTGTAATCTACGTGTTCCTAAACCATGGATACGATTGTGATAAAAAAATGGAGGGTCTATGGAAATGAACACTTTTTTTGCAAATCTTGTTTCAACACTTTAAAAGTAATGGATTTGACCAGTGCTTCAGCTAGCAAGACGATGATGATGAGGGATCCTGCGGAGGCTGGTGTTACCTTGGTCCTCGTCCTCCTCGGCGGAGTCGCCGGCGACCTCCGCGTTCTCCTGCTCGGCGCGCTCCATCTGCCGCGCCAGCTCCGCCTCGTCCGTCGCTGTCACCACTTTAGGCTGGAACGATAAACATACACACATCACATTGTAACTCAAAGAAAAAAAAAAAAAATTTATACGTTGATTACGAAACTCGATTATTAGTAATGAATCACGTTGTTAACTGAATAAGGCTCTTTTATTATAATTATTTAATCTGTGTTGCAAAAAATATATACATATTTTTAAACACAATAGGTGAATTTAAACTGTAATTCTATGGAACTTGCTAACTATGTAAACAAACAATGTATTGAAATTGACATCTAATGTCAATTTTAGTATGGCGGCTTGTTTACATAGTTAGCTAGTTCCATAGAATTACAGTTTACTGCCTATTGGCATTCTCTACCAGGTAACCCTCTAAAAGTAGAAAATTTACACAGGCTTGTGAAAGGGATCCCCATTAATCAACGACACTCACTTGATCGAATATATAATTTCATCGAAAGATAGTATTTGCTGAAAACTTATTGTTTTTAGGTTATGTTAAGCATGGGTTACATAGTTTAGGTTAGGTTAGGTTAAGACCAGTGACCTCCAAAAAATTTTAACTCCTGCACGTGTAAATGCCTGTCGATTAGACAACAATTCGGCGTAGTATATCATTAAATCATTATATGAAATGAGTGTCCGTGACTCCAGCAAGGTAAACCCATGCGCAAGCGTTTTGACAGAGCTATGCGAAATTCACAATGGATCAGATACCGAACTAGCATTGGTATAAGAGAAGCAATCTCACCGCCATCTGTATGTTGAACACGCCGCCGGCGGTCGTGATGTTCTCCTGGATCTTGTCGATGGCGTCCTGCAGCGCTTTGAGCCCGTCCGTCTTCTCGGGCGTCGAGGTCGTCATCACTGAAACAGACCAGAATAACTAACTGTAACAAAGATGGATAAAATGGAGAGAGCTATGTAGACGCAATTCAAATATTTTCAAGTTCAAAACCACAATGGTAACGAGGCTAAAGGCTATTTCCACCGGTTACTTGTATCGTTTCATGAATTTCATTTCATTGCATGCTATTTTCTGCTAAAATGACGTTGTCAAGATATCTTAAACATTAATGACGTAAGTTACATTAGGTTATACTTGTGACTACAAAAAAACACAAGTCACTCAACAGGAAATGCCTTATGCTGAAATGAAGATTCTGCGTAATGATATGTACTTTGATCCTTACCCTGTTGGCGTGAATTTACTAAGCGGATGGTCGATACACGATGGTGTTTCAGGTTCAGGTTTATCTTATTAACGTGAAGGTTATTTTATGTGCTATTGCAGTGTATATTATTAATGTTATTATGTCCGCCTTAACATAAAACTTACCATATAATGGCGGGGCTATAAGGTTAATCTTAATGGGCATCTCTATGGTGGAGACCGTGAGACCAGCCTTGAGAGCTGCCTTCACGGCGTCAATGCCCTCGTAGCCGTAGCAGGCGCACTCGATGTCCGCGCGGATCTTCACTGCTTGGGAGGTCAGTTTCCTCTTGATGTTAGCCAGGAGGACCTCCTTTGTTTGCTCGTCTAACCCACATTCGTTCAGGACTGATGGGTCGCTGGAATTTAAAAACATATTATTGAGTAAGAGCCTAATTAACATCCAGTTTTTTATTTTACATCAACTCTAACACCTTTTTGCTGTAGTATTTAAAGCATGACTTTGCAAATAGGGAAAAACGCTTAATTATTAACTTCCAAGATACCTGTTCTTGGCACCCAATTTTGTAGAATTATCGACTCTACTAATTTTAAATAAAGTTTCTGGTACACACAGCAACACAAGCTATACACTTCAGAAATCTGAAATATTGCATGAAAGAGAGTCGCACTAGAATCGTATGTTGTTGACATAATACACACTTTTTCTCTCTGCTCTGTCTTTAATGGTTAGTTAGGTGTGATGTTGTGTGTACCAATAGTCAATAGAGTGCCAATAATAAGGCAGCTACTTTATTTATGTTAAAACTCTTACACAGCTGCCTGTTTAAAGAAGTCATAAGCTGATGCTTTCTTCTTGTATTTCTCCTCAAACAGCCAGGCAGTCCTCTTGTAGAGTTCCTCCAGCTGCTCCGAGCTCTCGTAGTGCAGCAGCTCAGCAACATGCCGCAGGATTGAGTTCACCGCCTTTGCTTTAGCATACCTCTCTGTGCACTTGTCTATGTCTTCGGCAGATACACGTCGCTTTGACAAGTCTATGTAACCTGGAAAATTATATTTATAAATGTTGAATCTGCTAATTCAACTATGTTTTATTATTACTCCGTTGGACAGTCAAATTTCCTAGGGAAATAATTATTATGTTTTACAGGACATTATATTGTAAAATATATCCAGTGTGTCTGTGTATGGATTCATGCTAAATTCTCTTTAAAATGTCTTAAACAAAAGCTCATTGGGTTAGGTCCACGTGCTTCTGTCCACTATTATAATAATTTGACTATCCATAACCTGTCAATTCACATTAGTCTTCTTCTTATTTATAAAAATCAATTGCTATTTTTAAGTCTCGCAGTAACTCGAGAGTGGCTTGACCGATTTAAAATCCCTGGTGCTATATAAAAATGAAATTCATGCATTCAGGCTAAAAGCAATGTCTTTACACTTTGTTAATTAAAATGGTTACCCAGCTCAAGGTCGAAATTTTGTTCCCAACTGGTGGACATGTCTGAAGGTATGCATTTTTTCTCATTGCATTGAGAAATGAACAGTTGACATGAAAAATTCAACTTTATGATAGGCAACTGATTAAAATACATTTAGAGCATACAGTAGACATAAGTAAATAATAATTATGTTTAGCTTCATAATAGTCCCAACTATGTGACATTACTTAACACAACTTGATGAAGAACCGATAAACATATAAACAAAACTTACAAAGAAACCATTCAAAACTTGGAAACTATTTCTTGCGCTCATGATATTAATATTAGCTAACGTTGCTATGATACTTGCTTACCTTTTTCTTTATCCACCCTGATAACCACAACGGGTTCAGTTTTGCCGACCCTGATCAATTTGTTGATGGACCTGATACGACGTCTGGACAACTCAGAGAGCAATATCATGCCCTCAATGTTATTATACTCCAGCAGGTGGACGTAGGCACCCATCTCCGCGATAGACCGCACGTTCACCATCACTACATCTTCCACCTCAGGATACTTCTCCTGGTAAAATCTACACGACAACGGCATCTGAAAATACCACGATTATAACCTATACAAGTTCGACACTGAATAACTTGTAAAGTAATGATTTTAGTTTGAAGGCAATTTTACCTTGGTTGAGTTATTGAATTCGCGTTTCTAGCTATTTTTGATAACTTATTAGTAACTGATGAAATTAAAACTGTTCACGTTGACACCATCGGACACAACTTTTACGACCCGATAAACGCAGCATAAAATTATCATGTATGATATGATACTTCATAAAGTAGAACGGAACGTTAAACGTTACAAACTGTTGCCAGTGCAATATAATAAATAACCCGTAGCTATTATAACGTTGTTAATAACCGTTATTAAGTAATAACGTTCCGCCCTCGATTTGCCCCGCTTAAAAGCTAAACAAGTAAAAAAATTTATATATTATGTAATATGTCCATCCGAAATAAAAAACGTTTCAAATGGTAAAAGAATTTTATGAATAGGTTCCGTGTATCCGATGGTTAGTTGTCGGATAGAAACAAATTCACAATTTATTTTATCCTCGGTGCACCTGGCGTTCCATAATCTCTGCCTACCCTATTGGAAGACAGGCGTGAAGGTATGTATGTATGTATGTATTTTATAAATTGTTTTTCAAGATTTTATTCATTTTATTTTATTCACAATTATATACATACATACATACATAAACTCACGCCTTTATTCCCAGAGTGGGGTAGGCAGAGCTACAGAATTACCAACAACTCTAAAAACTACACAACACAACAACAATTATTAGCTTGAATTAATTATTGAAGTATGAAATTACAATTATGTGTTATGACCACATAGTATTTATAATAGTTGATTACGTTAGACTACACGATCGCATTCCATGAATGAAGCCAGATAGATTACATTCGATTCGAACATTTCTAGGAACATTACTCGTCCCATATTCTGCTCCTTGACATTGTGCGGTTTTAGCTCATGCCCTAAAATATGGTGCATTGCAATTAAGAGCGTATGAGAGAGAGTGAGTGAGAAGTACAAACCAGTTGTTTTAAGAGCTATTGCGACTTTGTTATGTAAGACTATGAATGTTCAGGAGTTTCGCTGTGGCAGCAAAATTAGACATTCCTTTTAAACAATAATTATGTTCATATGATTTGTGGAAGTCCTTTTACTTACTGCTGGGCACAGGGTTTCTCGTGAATGGGCAGCGCTAGTCCTAAGAAAGGGCGAGAGTAGCAGTCGCTTTAGGAAAGGGACGCAGAAATGAAAAAATAAGTAATATTTTTTGCAAGATACAATTTATGTGATGTTAAACGCAACCTCGTTCTACTCAGATAAAGGGCTAAGGCCGGCCTTGTGAGTGGGTATGAAACTTTTGGATCACAGTTAACATGACCCGAGTGTGGTATATACACACATACTTACTTTGAATATTAGGATGTCGACGACGACCGGACGTTGCTTAGCGAAATGAAATGCCAAATTATTTATGACCGCATCATCATCACTATCATTCACTAACAATACTTACATACATACATTAAATCACGCCTGTTTCCCAGAGGGGTAGGCAGAGACCACTTCTTTCCACTTGCTACGATCTTGACAAATTTATTTCGCTTCTTCCACATTCATACATCGTGTCATGCACGCACACCTTCTTTTCCGCATCGCATCCGCATTTCTCTCTGACTTTTTCATTCCTTACTCTATCAATCGGTTTTACACCACACATAAGTACTACGCACTGAGCGCATTTCAACTGCATTTACACGATTTTCATGCTTGTCCTGCCACACCCAACATTCACTACCATACACCAGGGTAGGGGCCAGCACTCCATTGTGAACAGCCAGTTGGGGTTTTTGTGAAACGCCCTGTCTGCTCACAAAGGAGTACAGGGTCCCATTAATTTGATTCCCCGCATTCACCCTCCTCTCGATATCCTTCTCACACTTACCATCTCTTGTAAACATACTTCCCAGGTACACAAATTCGCTCACTTGTTCTACTAATCACTCAGTCATCTCCTCGTCCTTCTCTATCACCATGACCTTGGTCATGGCAACATTTACTTTCGTCCCCTTACAATACTTAAGGAAAGATAAAACAAAAGAAATGTTAAATAGGGATTTCATCCAGGCAACCGTTGATAATTCACAAACAACTTGCCAAATCTTAGCTTTAGGTGATGAAACTACATATACAATGTTTTTACAAGATACCTACAACCAAAACTGCTGCTTGGGTAACTCAATAACGCTGCTAAAGAACAGCGTTCTATTTTTTTTAACGCATTTTGCCGAGCTGCCTGTACGAGCCGGCATTAAACCCATGAAACATATCTTACTAGGCTACCACTAGACTTCAATTTGCGCGCGTCTTTCTCAACCGAACGGCCTGTAAAACGAAACCAAATGATTGCGCGTCATTGCACTACATTAAAAAGGCTTGTCATCTGCGAATTAATTGATATATCACTCGCGGACAGGATTGCCTGACCGTGTCAGCCTGCAAGACTCCCGCGCAGGTCTAGTCATAACCCACGTCGGACAAAGGGAACTTTAGCTCACGGACAGAAATAATGTTATAGTGTTTTTGTGAATATGTGGAAATTTTGGTAAGTTTTTGAAACTTAATTTGACGGTTTTTTGGGCTAGTTACTTTTTCAAAAATTTGATTTTTGGCTTGGAGAAGACATGGAATGCACACAGGCCACCGAGGGCTCTGCGGCTAATATACACATTAGAAATCTCGATAGGAGGTACTGCAAATGCGTGTATTGTCACGGTCAAAGGTTCGTCACTTTTGGACTTGAATTGCAGTCGAAAACTAACGATCCTTTTTTTACCGTGACTACACTAATTCTGACTAATTCTCAGTCATTTTACCGGATTGGCCTCTTTGTTAGTAATTTTACCGGTTGTTCACCGGAAATGCAAACGCTGCGGCGTAGTAGTAGTTAAGGGCACTCTTCATTCAAAACGACCAAAAGTTTAGTTGGGGGTTAATTTCGTGTATTATCCAAGGCGTCACTTTTTAGCACTCCGTACTTAAAGGGTGCCAACGGGACCCCATTAGTGTCCGCTGTTAGTCTGTCCTCAGACAAACGGAAGTCTGTCTGTCAGTGGGCTGTATCTCTTGAACCATGAACCAAATTTTTTGTGTGAGTTTCTGTTACCGTTTTAAATATAAAATAAAAATAAGAGTGTGCCATATGTGAATGGTGCGGATTAGTGCGGAACCGTTCGTGTACGAGTCTGGACCAGTCAGTTTTTTTTTAATTATTTGTGATGATGCTGACTGTAAAATTCCGTATTTTGAATGAATACAAAACCTCTACTTTTAATATTATAAAAATATACCATATTTTGCCAGAGACTTCATCCATGTAGAACTTTAGGGGAAGGAGAACCTTCTCCTAGGACCAAATTTTCATCAAAACAATTTTTGGGTTTTACCCTGAATAAGAAACAACCAAACAGACAGACAGATAACAGCATTTTAATTCGCGAAGCTTTTGCTTATGAAGAATACCGGCCGCGCTCAAACTCAGTTGTTTAATGACGAATAAGTCGTTCGTTAGTGACGATTTTCCATACACCAGTTTGAAAAAGGAACTAGTTAATGTATGGTGTCTGTGTATGCCAGTCATTATCATTGTCATAATAATACATGTCAGCTTGTGTTCCGGTATAGCGAACAATAAAATAGTTTCCTTATTCAATTAACTCGCACAACACCGCACGCACACTCCGTCCGCTTTGAAGTCGTTTATCATTTAAAATTGATGTTTTTTGTTGTTTTTTTAGATATACTCGTAACATGACTCTCAATAATTGCGGAAATAACGGGCTTCCTAAAATAAGTTTTCACTATAAAACTACAATCTTATGACTAATCCTAAGACCCCAACCCTGAGTACAAAGACCTGTATTACGCCTGCCCTGGCCTGTATTATCCATCACTCTCGCACTTACGTATTGGTCCGAAAGTGACAGATGTTTTATCCACGTTTATCCACATCGATAAACACGATCATATTAGGCCCGCAGGTTAGTAATTTCACCCGGTTTGACTGTGTGAATATATCAATTGTATGTTTCTTTGTAACCGAGTCATTGCAGCGAGTACACCCAAAAAACGGCATCCCTCAATCAATTACATAAACGTTTATAATTATAATATAACCAGTGATCGGAATATGGTCGTCATTACTAGCAATAATGTGGATACGACTCCAAAGATTATAATTAAACAAATTAATTTACATTGATTGATTACTTACCCTAAATATAATATTGATCCTTTGCAAGGCAGTAATAAATAAATAATACAAAGACTAGTTATTGTGTTGATTTATTAACAGTACTTTTTATAATTTTTCCGTGGTTAGATTATTCCTTTTCACGGTTAAAATAAACTTATGAGGTGTAAAGCTCGTTTCGCAATCCACGGATGGTAATGGAGCAAACTTAAGTATATTAATATTAATGGCCACTCCTCACGTCTTTGTATTATTTATTTATTACGGTCATGCAAAGGATCAATATTAAGGTTCAGGTAAGAAATCAATTAAGTAATATGATTTAATTTGTTCAATTAAAATCTTTAGAGTCATGTCCACATTATTGCCAGTAATGACATCCATTTGTCCGATCTCTGTTTATAACATATCTGGTTTGGACTGGTTTCTTGCAAGAGTTGCCATGTCCGTGTTGTGTTTGCGCCTAAATTAGTCCGCTCGTAAAGAAGTCACTCTAACTTGTAGGTCGTGACTCCCGGGCGGGATAGGGCTCCAGGCTCGCGCGTGTCTCTTATTCAGGCTAATTTGTTCAACTGAACTGATAGAAAAGTTTGCGTGTCGCTGAATTGCCTTAATAAAGCCGTACAGTCAGCTGGATATAGATCTCAACATAAATTAGGTAAATAAACCTATTATTAGCGGTCCCGGGTTCAAATTCCGGTATGGCCAGATATTTGTGGTGGTTTCTGCCGATGGATCGAATGTGTTTTGTTCACTCTGACGGGACTACCTAAACTCGTCGCTGCGATTTCGCTCGTTCGTCTCAAAAACAACGGACGGGCGGACGAACGAGCGAAATCGCAGCGACGAGTTTAGGTAGTCCCATCACCCGTCAGAGTGAACAAAACTCATTTTAGCGCGTGCATATTCAATTAAGCCTTATACGTTAGTTAGATCCATCGGCAGAAACCATGCTGCTGGGTAGTGTTCTCTCAACAACGACGGTTGGACGGACGGACGAGTGAATGTCCAAGCGGCGAGTTTAAGTAGTCCCGTCAGTGCGAACAAAACATATCTAGCGCGTGCATTTTCAATTTATTCCGAATTTAAATGCAACACAAACACAATTTGTTTTGTGGCCCTTTAATAATAAATAAAAAAGCACTCATCACATAAATATTTGGCCATACCGTCAGAGTTACAAATTCGGCGTTAATCAAGGTATACCTAACCTTTAAAGAATTTATTCCAGTTTTGTCGAATGCAACCTTATAACTTTAACTTATATATGTGAAATCTGTCTTTGGCATCGTAACACCCTAACAAATAGTCCGAATGGCACGCGTTTTTGTAAGTAGCACGGTGGTTTAATCCGCGTGGTTCCTAGTAAAGTATGATCAAAATCCGTTGAGAGCCTGCTTTCAGAGCTAATATAAGTCTTATACGGCTATAATGACTTATATTAGCTCTGCACGGGTAACACAAGTTTTATTGCCTCGCTTGTCGCTCAGTGCGTCTCTATCGTTACAGACTAGAAAAAATGGGAGATCCGAGTGACAAATAATTCGCAGACAACTTGTGCTAGCCATGCTCAAAGCAGGGTCGCCATTATATCGGGGAATTTTATCTATTATTTAAGCCGAGTGTACACGCAAGTGAGTAGGTTACGCGAATCAAGAGTCTTGATTCAATCCCATAAAAAAGTGTTTTAGTCGTAGCTTGTTGCTTTTTTTTTATTTGACTTGCTTTTTAATTACTAGCCATTGCCCGCGATTTCGTTCGCGTAAAAGTCGTTAATTAACGATGGCTTTCCCTAATAAGAGTTTGTAAAATGATTATGTTTCACAAACGTACCTACGTGAAATTTGATTAAATGAACGTACCTACCCCATTATTAGTTCGCTTTTATACATCCTTTTTAACCCCCGACAAAAAAGAGGAGTGTTATATTAATAAGTTTGTCGTGTATCTCTGTGTGTGCATGTTTGTGTTTGTATGTGGCCTCTAGCTCCCAAACGGATGGGCCGATTTTGACGCGGTCTTTTTAAAGGGAAGCCGAAACTTCATCAAAATCGGTTCGGTCGAGATGTGAACTCTGAAAAAAGGGGTCAAATCGGGGGATTTTCGTTTATTTATTTATCTATTTATTTAATAGGGTTTATGTACGGCACTTTAATGAATTTGTAAGACTATAATAATTTAAATACCATGGATTCAATAAATAAATAAATCTTACCAATTTTCTAAGTGCGATATTTGGATTTTTCTTTCTTGATCATGCCATGGCTTAACGCAATTTAGCACAGATAAAGTCTGGATACGCACATACTTAGCCTACTTTTTATCCCGGAAAATTGGACAGATCCCAGGGAAAAGGGTTTTTTTTTTTTTTTTTTTATGGCACAGAGAAGACAAACGAGCACACAGGCCACCTGATGGTAAGTGGAAACTGTGACCCATAGACATTCGCATTCACAAGACTGCAATGCAATCCTAAGACTGCGAATGCGTTGCCAACCCTGAGGACTAAGATGAAATGCCTCTATGCTAGTCATTTCACCGGCTGTCTTATCCCCAAACCGGAACACAACAATGCGAACATTGCTGTTTGGCGGTAGGTTAATGGACAAGATGGTGGTAGCGATCCGGACGGACCCTGCACAAGGTCCTACCACCCGCAAAACACCCGCGAATATCTACTTCTACCGGCAAGAGCTAGTTTAAAATACAAAAGAATAACAGTGCTGCATAAGCAATTAGTGTATTCATAGACCTTTCCTCAAGGCGCTGATTCAACCGCCCCACTTTCAACCGCCATTAAATCTCGATACGTTAATGGGTCAACAAATAATTGATCCCGCACGCAGCCCACTTCGGCGACCTTCAATCCTCAATACTCCGCCAATTTGATTGATGTATCAAACGCAGTCCAGTGCCCGCGGCTCCGTGGAGCGTCCAAATAGCTTGGTATCGGAGGATGGCGGCAGTGAGTGAGAAGCGCAGGAGTTGGACGCAGATGTCTAAGTGATATGGCTGCTATTAGGCCTCATGAAAGGCTCTATTAATCATTGTCAGCGAAGCAGAGTTGAAATCAGATGATATATATCACTTCCACGTACTATATTGACGATTTTGTGATCAATGATTTACATAGCTAGGTACAGGGGGGTTATTATGACGTAGTTAATTAGTTATGCAATTCTGTTTACGCTGAGAGAAAAGGACAGAGCTATATAACTGCGATAGCTCTGTCGCTTACACTCACCGTAAAATGAACTGCATAATTATGTCAAAAAAACCCCCCAGTCAATAGCAATAAAACTCGAAGAAACCAAGACATTCGATTTTTTCAATTAAAATGATACTGTATGGAACTTAAATTGTATGCTTCAATATGAAAGTGTTATGTACGAAAATAAATGTTATGTACCATAAATCAATAATATTAACTTAATTAGGTACACTACTTTATGTATTCACACCACTTAAAAAAAACCGTGTGAGCCCCTTTTCTTCCCAAAAAGGTTTCCAAAAGGTACTATCCAACATTGGACAAAAAAAAAACTGTCATGTGTAACTTACGCATAAGAGTATGTCAGTAATTTTTTAGCGCAATGTACGAAAACGCATATAATATTACTTGCAACTGTACTAGGTGCAAGAAGGAGAACTACGCCACGGGGATTTTTAGGGTTGTTTCCTCTAAATCCTATATATAACAAATGCTATACAAAAACTTCCGTTTGGTACCCACAAGCACGTGTAATTGTAAAAGATCGACAGCAATCACTCTACTGTATAACTGTAGTAAGTAGATTCATAACTAATCTTATATGTTTTGGGAGTATATGAGTATATGAGTAGTATTCTGAGTAAAAAAATAGAATACATAGATACCTAAGTAAGCAAGGAGCTTCAATTAGAAGTCGGTGTTGTTCGTTTCAGAGGGCCAACAATCGAAGTCAAGGTCCGCTAATAGATTTGATTGACCGAATTATTTATAAACAATTGCCCTGACCTAGGCCGGAATACCTTCGAGTTAGGCGACGGAAATAGGTAAAAGGTCAAGCCTGTTTAACATCTATACGAGTAGTTTTCGATATAATATCTTCTTTTTTTTCCATGTCTTCCCGTGGAATTCATTAGAGGCGACTAAGGGAGTACGAGTAAAGGCTTGTAGTATTGTTAGGTCATTGAATGAGTGATGAGCTTGCAACATGTCACTAATATACCTACACATGGTAAAGGTTTAGCCTGTTTTTGCAAAATATGGTTAAAGAATTAACAACAAGTTTTTAGAGTTGGTAATTTTGTAGCTTACCTTCGAGTTAGTCGACGGAAATAGGTAAAAGGTCAAGCCAAGCAAGTTGTTTTCGATATATTATCATTTATTTTTTTCCATGTCTTCCCGTGGAATTCATTAGAGGCGACTAACGGTATAAAGGCTTGTAGTATTGTTAGGCGATGAGCTTGCAACATGTCACTAATATAGGTACCTACACATGGTAAGCCTCTTGGCCTGTTTTTGCAAAATATGGTTACAGAATTAACAACAAGTTTTTAGAGTTGTAGGTAATTCCTCTGGGAATGAAGGTATGTAGATATGTATTTTTTTAAGCAATTAAGCATCATGATGATGGTATCATAGGCTACTGAGTTTGTCTAAGTTTAAATTATGCGCCCCACCACTGAAAACTTCATAGAAACTTCATAAAGTTTGTATGACGCATCCAATGAAGAGAGGCTTCTATGTAAATTGCGGAAGAGGGCCGCGTCATTTACTTGAAGAAGGAGTAAGGCAGCGTATGTTGCAGTATTTAATTTATTATAAGAAAGATATATAAAGCATACAACATTGACAGACATCTATTCTTGAAGTACATTGTCAGAAAAAAACCAAAGACAACACCCACCCTCAAGAATAGATCCATTATTTTAACTAAGAATCTATTAACTCATTTTAAATTACTCTACTCGTACTTGAGTTTCAATGTGTAACGTTATACGTTCTACTGTTATATAACATCTATAACAATAGATTTTCATAACGTTACATTAACATAGAACATGATAGAAAACATCCGCATATTTTTGATTGCTGGACTATCCCACCCTCAATCAATAAATGTTAAATATAAATATGTGTAACTATCTAAATTTAAGTTAACCCTAAAAATCCTCTCAACTTCTCAAAACTTTGTCGACACAAAGGTTTAGTCAATATATCTGCTAACTGTACACTCGTATGAACATACTGAATGTTGACAACACCTTGACTAATCTTTTCATTTATAAAATGATATTTAATATCTAGATGTTTCATCTTTTTTAGCTGTTCATGCGAATTGCAAGCTTTGATAGCGGACTGGTTGTCCTCATAGACAGTTACGTTATAATTGTCATGAATTTTCAATTCAGATAACAGATTTCTTAACCAACAAACATCACTAATACAATGCGTGAGAGACACGTACTCAGCCTCGCACGAAGAAAGTGCGACTGTCGCTTGTTTTTTTGAACTCCAAGATACCAAGTTACCATAGATTTGTAGACAAAAAACCCGACGTTGACTTTCTGTCCAGAATATCATCTCCCCAGCTTGCGTCAGCATAAGCAGTTAACAATTTATTATCGGCATTTCTTTTATACACCAGTTTTAAATCTATAGTACCCTGTATGTATCTGACAATTCGTTTAAGACAAGTCCAAAGTTCTTTACTAGCACAGTTTTGAAATCGCGACAAGTAAGTTACACTGGCACACAAATCAGGTCTAGTGCCTATCATGGCGTACATAATACAACCTATCAGCTGTCTACACCTATGTTCCAACTCTACACTTTCGGAAGTTTCTTTTTGTAGCGTTGACAAATCAAATTTTGGATCCATAGGAGTAGTCACGCTATGACAGTCCGACATATTAAATTTATCCAAAACATTCTTAAGATATTTGGTTTGGTTCAGAGTGGTAACGCCATTTTGTACATCTTGTTCAATAAGGATTCCGAGATATAAACTAGCAAGTCCCAAATCTTTCATTTTAAATTCATTTTTCATACTCGTTATGATCTTATTCAACATTGGACCAAATCCAGTACATAATATGTCATCTACAAAGACTAATATGTAGACCTTACTACTGTCATTGACATAATAATATAAACAATGATCACTTTTAGTTTTTAAGAACTTTTGACTCAACATGAAGTTATTAAAGCGCTCATACCAAGCTCTAGGTGCGCTTTTCAAGCCATATAATGCCTTATTTAATTTACATACTTTGCCTTCAGGCACTACAAAGTTTTCGGGCAAATCTACGTAAGTATCGTCTTTAATTATACCATTTAAAAAAGCGCTACATACATCGAGTTGATATACTGGCCAGTTGTCTTTAGTGCATAAGGCTAATAAGGATTTTACTGTTGCCATTTTAACAACGGGCGAGTATACGTCACAATAGTCTAAGCCTTTTTGTTTAAATCCCCTAGCGACTAATCTGGCTTTGTACAAATCTATTCTATTATCTTTATTTCGTTTAATTTTGAAAATCCATTTAGTGTCAATTACCAAAATATTCATATCAGATTTTGTAACGAATGACCAAGTGTCATTTTCAGCCAGAGCTTTCATTTCAGCTTTCATCGCCTCCTCCCATTCACAGGCATTCGGAGAGTCCTTCGCTTCTTTCAGGGACGTCGGCTCTTCCGTATCCAAGAGAGTAAAGTATGACGTGTCATAATCCTGTAGACTGACTGGTGGTCTCAGCGTATTCCTAGGCCTTAGGGACCTAGTGTTAACATTGTCGCCATCACTAGATGAGGAAACTGACCGATCGGGATCCTCTGTTTCATCTTCCGCCGGCATTACTTCGCAGGTATCAACATACTCGTCTTCGGATCCTTGAACACTATCAGTGTCGGTGACTTCAAGTACTACTGGGACATTGCGAAAGTTTTCTGACAACTTAGTCTCCATTGACATAGTTGGTGACGCTATCACCTCTCTTTCAAATGAAAAAGTTTTACTTTCTGAAAAGTATATCTTATACCCTTTTGTGTTCTCGCCATAACCCACAAAAATTCCCTTCTTACTCTTGCTGTCGAGTTTCTTTCTCTTCTGTTTTGGGATATGGGTCCACATTTCTGTGCCAAAAGTGTACTTTAGTTGAGTGACATCAAATTTCTTCTCATAGAACAGCTCGTAGGTGGTCTTACCTACTTCAGGACTCGTCCCTGCCCTATTGATAACATACACAGCCGTATTTACTGCTTCTGCCCACAGATTCTTACTTACTTGGCTTGCTTTCATCATGGTGCGTGCAGCTTCCATCACCGTGCGCATTTCACGTTCAATTTTACCATTTTGAACAGGCGTGTATGGTATTGAGGTTTGATGTTTAATTCCTTTGGATTCCAATAACTCTTTCATAGCTTTGTTAATGAACTCACTTCCACAGTCAGTACGAATAGTTTTCACCGGTTTCTCCTCATTTTCACTCTGCGCGAGGTATATTTTCATATTAACTATAACTTCGCTCTTATGTTTGATGAAATAAACGGTACGAAATCGTGAAAAATCATCCTTTAGAAGAAGAAAGTAACGCGAACCTCCAATAGACTCTTCCTCCAAAGGTCCGCACAGATCAGCGTGCAAAATTTCTCCTCGAAAGCTAGTTTTATTGTTACTTGAATAGGCCGGAGTTATCGAATGTTTGCCTTCAATACAAGCCGAGCAAAAATGCTGTTTTGTACATGAGGTTTTAATGTCATTCTCTTGGAGTATTCTCTTTACGTAAACGAAGTTTTGGTGGGCAAATTTCTGATGATAAATCATTAAGTCGCATTTATTATTGTTACATACGTCAACTTTCTCAGACTTGCTTGACAGCGCGATTGATTGTTGTGACATTTTGAACATCATTTTGAATAAACGACCTTCGCGACGAGCTAGAGTAACAACCTCATTATTTTTGATAAACTTGCATGTATTATTATCAGAAACCATTTGAAGACCCTTGTCTAAGCAACTGGCGGCAGAAAACAGATTTACCTTAAGAGCTGGTACATAGAGAACTTGTTTTAGCTCAACTTCTTGCCACTTCTGTCCGTCAAATGCTTCCAATCTCACATTGCCGACACCAATAGCATTTATAGTAGCTCCGTCTCCCATCTGAACTGGGTGATCCTGAAGCTCTTGATAATCACTCATTATATCCCTTCTTCTTGACATGTGTTGGGAGCATCCACTATCCATATAAAAGCAGTCTTCTATTTGATCAAGTTGACTTGCGACTAAAGCAATAGGACTAACCTGCTTCTTAGTTTTATTATTTTTTTTCCTGAAGAAACAGTACTTGGATATATGTCCCGGTTTCTTGCAAAACTCGCAAGTTTTATTTTTATAACAATCTTTTTTTACGTGTCCTGCTTTGCCACATGTTAAACACTTGGTGGTAGTACTTTCATGAGTGACTAGTGCTATCGCCACATCATGTTCCGTGGTACTTTTATTTCGCTCCTCTTCAAGTAGAAGTCGTGATGTTAATTCATCTAACGTTTGCTTATCACTTGGAGCAGATTCCCATGCAGACCGGAAATATTTGTACTGCTCTGGAAGTGACATGAGGATCTTTGTGATAGTCATTTTATCCGAGATGCCTTCTTTTGCATGTTTCAACTTAACCCGGATTTCTTCCAGTTTCGACAGAAAGTTGGATACAGTACCCTCGTTGAATTGTATTGTGAAGAAACGTTGTTGTAAGAGATGAATACTGACAGTTGATTCTTTGTCATAAACCGACTTTAGTTTTGTCCACATATCATACGCGGTCTCACATGATAAAATGTGGGTTTGTGGACCTGGCTCCATACGGGTGACAATGATGGTTTGTGCCTTCGCATCGTCCCGGACCCATGACATTGCCTCAATCGATTTATCCGGTTTTTGTTTTTCACCCGATACTATTTCAAATAATCCCTGGCCATTTAAGATAATTTTGGTTTCGAATTTCCATGTTGACCAGTTTTCACCATTTAATTTATTCACCGTTGTAGCCGAAAGTGACGTCGCCATTCTTTTTGTTTTTTTGCTTTTTCTTTCAAATTTCCCGGTCGCAAATACGACTTCCGTCGTTTTCGTTCAACGTCACGACGCGGTTTTCCTGCAACAAATTAGCTGGTCCTGGGCCCATAACCACTTGAAGAAGGAGTAAGGCAGCGTATGTTGCAGTATTTAATTTATTATAAGAAAGATATATAAAGCATACAACATTGACAGACATCTATTCTTGAAGTACATTGTCAGAAAAAAACCAAAGACAACACATTTTACTTATGTCGGGTTGCTATATTCAAACTTAGTAATTGCCCACACAAAATTAGTCAAATTTTAATCCCAAGTAAGCCTATCTGTCCTCGGTTTGAATATAGGAACCCTAAGGCCCGTATTAACTGAGAGGCGCGTCACAAGATACGTCAAAGTAAACGTCAAACCATAGAACACTGTCATTTTTGGCGCATCTCGAGACGAGCATTACAGTTGAGATTAGTTTATTAATACGACCCTAAGACGAGCTCTACTGTGTCTCTGGATAGAAAAAAAAAATGAGTTTCTATAGTCGGGCCTCTTAGAATGGAGCGACTACATACATACATTAAATCACGCCTGTTTCCCAGAGGGGTAGGCAGAGACCACTTCTTTCCACTTGCTACGATCTTGACAAATTTCTTTCGCTTCTTCCACATTCATACATCGAGTCATGCACGCACGTCGGTTTCGGGTACTTAAGATTCGGCCCTTTTCCAGTATTTCACCGATTTGACTCGAAAAAGTACGCCTAGGGCGGCCCCTTCCGACCCGTCCACTCACTATCGATGTGTATATCTCTTTCGTCAATCTTCTTTCATCCATCCTTTCCAAATGACCGAACCATCGAAGCATGCCCTTTGGAGCGACTATAGCAATATTAATGTTAACCATGCTTAAAAAAGTTCACCACCAATTAGAGAATTATACCAAAATCTAAGCCTTTTCGGCTAAAATCTAATCTGCGTAGGAACTAATACAATCCATAATTTCAGGTTTGCCGCACTCCTTACAACAGCTCTTTCTTCAACACCCTACGGCGATGGAACTGGTTAGTATTACTTCACTGGTCACTGAAAACTAATCAGATGAAACCTCAAATCTAACATTTTATCTTTCACAATTATTGGCGCTATGTAGTTGGACGAAGAGTAATTTAACCTAATAATAAAATGATGGAAACTGACATTTGAAAATAAAATTCATTAATTATTTATTGCCACATAACATAAATATAATATGTAAGTAAATTTAATTTACAGTTCCAAACACACACAAAAATTAACTAAATTACACCATACAGGCATTCCATCCACTCATCTTACAATAAGACAATCCAAACATTAAAAACAAAAACAATACAGGAACACAACACAATACAACACAGAGACCCAAAAACATACTACGATTTTATAATAAAGTATAATCACAGCGCTGGTTTTGGCACCTTGGCCCACTACGCAATTTAAGATATAAAGGGCTAGTAAGGTAGAGATAATAGTTCTAAGAAAAAACACGTCGCGAGAGCAAAAACTCATAGCCGTTTCGCTCTACATTTCAGATACCCTCACAACAGTAGCACCCTTCTTTGACTCTCCGTGCTCTGCCATCAGGCCTGGAGATGAGGACCTGCTCAGCATCGACCTGATGGACGCGTTCAATCTGGACGACCCCAAGACCACCGGCATCACGCTGGTGCAGGGCTCCATGGAGATGCAGCGGGCCTACAGGATCGGTGATGGGGCCAACCTGACCCTACCGTTACGGTATGACTAGGTCAAGCTAAGCAAAGCCATAAACAAGAGGCCAGAGGTACTTGCCAAGATACGAGAAGTCACGTGATCTACCAGTGACGCGATTGGTTTAGAAATGAAACGACTAGAAACGTTTGTTAGCGTAATGCATCTTGGCAAGGGCTTCAGATCAGATACAATGCGAGAACGTTATCGAAAATGTATAGGACTAAAGGACGCCCGCATCTTCGAACGCGTAAAGTTAGTTTCCCGCTAATCCCTATATTTAAAAGTGGATGAATTTCCAAAAAATATGTGCACCCCTAGCATATCCAAGGAAGGTTTCGGTTGTGTGTTGATTGATCAGCCAGTCAGCTTCTTCTTTTAGGTACATAGGTACGGTTGGCCTTATATTATATATTAGCAGCTCCACACTATGGTACTTTGTCATTCTATCGTTATCCGTTAAAGTGAAAAAGTACCATAGTGTGGAACTCCTAATATAAGGCTGACTGTACCTATATAGTTTTCTTTTTTTTATGGCATAGAGAAGACAAACGAGCACACAGGCCACCTGATGGTAAGTGGAAACTGTGACCCATAGACATTCGCATTCACAGGACTGCGATAGATTGATGTAAGTTGCTGACAGTCGCGTCGAGCGCATTTATAAGCGAATCCCACACAATTTGACAGTTTTCCAAAATCGTTTG
Organism: Acleris laterana; assembly: GCA_963966035.1. Taxonomy (NCBI): domain Eukaryota; kingdom Metazoa; phylum Arthropoda; class Insecta; order Lepidoptera; family Tortricidae; genus Acleris; species Acleris laterana. The sequence goes on along the minus strand of OZ014458.1, from coordinate 8,816,526 downwards.
GAGGTGTTATGCGTGTAGTCTAGGGTCAAAGGAGCGTAACGCTAACGTTGGAGATTTTCGAAATCTGGCCTTTCATGACGGGCGGTTATATACTCGTATCAACTCCTTACATTTTACTTTTTTGCATATGACTAAATTAAGCGTTATGCATATTGTTTAGGGGCTTAGAAAGGATGGCAGTGCGCACGGCCCTGCGACCACCCGATAAAAAACGCCTTTGTCATAAATACCAGGGGGGTTATTATGACACAACTATGCAGTTCATTTCACGGTGAGCGTAAAGGACGGAGCTATAGCAGTAACATAACTCTGTCCTTTTCTCTCAGCGTAAAATGAATTGCACAAGTACGTCATAATAACCCCACAGTTCTATTTTAGCTAAGTACTATCATCTCGTCAGCTAAAAGGGAATTCTCAACAGCGCTCTCTTTGAGCACCTGACTCAAGTGTCTTTTCTTAAACCAAAGTGCTGAGGTAGAACGTAAACTAGTTTACAGCTGCAGCATGACCTTTCCAGCAAAGTGTTCCCATCGGGCCTCCCGGAGCGCTTCAGCATCATGGCGACCTTCAACGGCCACCAGCAGAGCCGGCCGTGGGTGGTGGTGCGCGCGGCCCGGCCGCTCCTGTTCTCCGTGACCATGGTGCCGCGGAAGCAGCGGCTGGTGGTCCTGGTGCAGAGAACCAGGGTGATCTTTAGCTCCCAGCAGGTAAGAATTGGGAGAAGATGGATTTTATAGTTAGGTATATACAATTTTATAAGTCAAGAGAGAGTGATAAAAGGAAACTTTATAATATTATTTTTTGACATTGATATACATACCGACTATTGTAAAGGTGTAGTGCCTAGTAGGAAGCATTAGCTGGAAATTTAATGCTTTCGTGAGTTTAATAATAAACACCCAATATCAGTTATTAAGAGAAATTGTAAAATTATCACTTGTAATACCTTGAAATAAATTTTGAGGTGCCAATAATCAGTAAGTGCCAGCGATTGCCCAATGAAAATGTTCAAAGATGGAAGAACATAACAGTGTAGGTACATATTTCTCCTTCGTCTAATGTCTACATAGTTAGTAAGTTAAATACAAACTGGACGATTGTTGAGATGAACCTGTTTTTGTCAATGTATGAAAATTATAACCATTTCAAGGAATATATCCAAATTCTATCCTTGCATTATGTTTTTTTTTCTAAGATTTAATTAACCTCCTGAGGTTCCTTGTACTAATAGTAGTACAAAATACGGCCATTGGAATAAAGATCTAATGCCAAGGAATTAAATTGGAATTTCTTTTGTTTTTATGACTACTGATCAAATTATAAAATTGACTTTATTTCATTCATAATAGATTCATATTCCACTGACAAATTTCGTTGTATGGTGGGCCTTAGGAGGAACTAAAATTATGAAATTACTTTTGTATTATATCAATCTGAAATGCTTTAAATAAAATTCTTGTAACATGCTATGCCTTCCAAAATAAATGAATAGATGGACAGGACATGGAGCGATATCAAAAAAAATTTGAGTGAATTCTAAGATGGCGGCTGATAGGGATGATTGGAAGAAAAATTGCTGCGCCGACCACATATGATGGGCAAGATGATGATGGTGAAGGAGTTTTTTTTGGTGATGTGATATCGATAGCTCGTTGCTTGCAGTTGTTCCGGCCAGGCTGGCACCGGCTGCATGTCGCCGTCACCAACGACACAGTCTTCGCGGCGGTGGACTGCCAAGAGGTAACGCGGTGGCATCCAATACGACTTATGGTTGATATCGTCGGTGAAAAAACCGCGTAAGGATACATTTTAATAAGGAGCAAAATGCACCTTTTTAATAAGACGGTAGGGTTTATTTTGCTCTATCATAAATATGTTCGTTACGCGGTTTAGCAGTATCAACGGCGATATGGTGGCTAGTTATTGCAGCAGCTATTGTCTAGGCACCATTTAAAACCTGGTTTAGGGCATAAGCCTCAACCTGCAATTTAACAGCAAACTAGCTGTAATTTGGAAATAAGCTTTTGAATTTATTGAGGAACTTTTGTTACCGGCATATTTTTTGCAAGTCTTCATCTTTGATGATAGGTTAATTAAAACGCCATTATGCATTGTCATTACAGTAAAACCATTTTCACCGATCGGCATTCTTCGATTTTTTTTTTTTTTTTTTTTATTTATTTAAGAACACATACAGTCGTACATTAAAATATGTATACAGGTAATTAAGGAACAATATAAAGACCTAGAGGTTCATAAAAAGTACAGTAATAGGTACTAATGGTCACAAATATACTGTCAGTTGCAAGCGTGATAGCAATGGCCAGCCAAACGGTATTAAGAAGGTGGGAATACTGTACGTCATTCATTAGACACTAGTAAACGTCATATATACATTAATATACAATGGATCAGAGAGGCTATTGCCTAACGCACTTGTAATCACAATCATTTTCATTTTGAAAATCGAAGGCTTGTCTGCATACAAAATGAAAACAATTGTTCCGCTTTGAAGTCGATTGCGATTGCGAGTGCGTTAGGCAATAGGCCGGCTGATACGAGTAAGGTAGTACATATCTTTTTCCGCAGTATTGCGAGATTATTATGTTCCTGGTACACCCTATACCCTTGGGGTGCACCTAAAAGTGTATCAAGTTCGACAACGGCTCTTGTTCGTCAGTTGGAGCCCCAGAAGGTGAGGTCACACGACCTCAGCAACGCCACGGCGCTCTCAATCATCGCGTGCGACGACGGGACACCTGCTTCGGTGAGTCAACTATTATCTAACAGACCAAAATACCACTAATTATCTTAAATAAAATTACGACATAGGTACCTAAAGTCGGGTTCAACAGAAATGACCAAAGATGTAAATAAATCAGTCGCGTTATGATTTAAAAAAACCCTTTTTTGCAGCGGTTTTCAGTCACCCAACGTCATAGGAATAGCATTGTTTAAATTATGTTATGATTTCAGATAGATCTCCAGTCGCTGATGATGATGAGCTGCCTCCGCTACAGACTGGCTGCCGACAGCTGCGAAGAAATTGATGATTTAGTTAGTACCCCTACATCTTACTCTTTTAGTTACTAATTTGAAGTATCGGAGGATAATAGTGCTTTGCCAGTTTTATTATCAAGTTACTTTAATTTGAACCCCCAACGAAAAACGGTGGGATTATACAACGTATAGCTGTTCCCGTGTCCACTTCGTTGGGCAAAACATTTTTTTGGATTTAATAATTTTCCCGCTAATTCCCGTTCCCGTGGGAAATTCGGGAATTCCTTTCATAGTGCACCTCTACGGTACCTAAGCTACGTCCCTTCCAAATTTCAAGTGCCTACGTTTAGCCGTTTAGGCTGTGCGTTGATATGTCAGTCAGTCAGTTTCTCCTTTTATATATTTAGATATGTATCTGTGTGTCTGTCAGGGGCATTGTAACTTCGAAACGGATTGACCGATTTATAAACAGTTTTTAAGAGGAAACGAGTTTAACATCAAAATCGGTTTAAGAAGTATAATTTATTTATTTATTGATAATACAGGAAAAATCCCAAGTCATCATATTTGTCAAAAATCATTTAACACATTATGAAAAATACAACGATAGCATACATTTTAAATAATGTCCATAAACTGCATAACAACTCCAATTATATTAGTTAAACAGAAATACACATTAAAAACTTAAACCTTTTCACAATACATATTCATGTCTGAAAGAAGGGGTCGCCATTATGGGGGTTTTTATCTATTTTTAATAGTTATCAGGTTATGTTTCGTAGTTTTTATCATGGATTTTAAAGAGTTCTTGTTATACTTCTTCACAGGATGAAGCCGGCTTCCTCGTCTCTACGTCATCGCCGGTAAGCCAAACTTACTTTACTGATTTAACAAAATCAGGGTTAAAAAATAACCCCGATTTTGGTAAAATCAGACTGTAACTATCAGAGCTGGACTAGTGAAGGGCGGTTTATTAGTTTCAAATGTGAAACTTTCACTTAAATTTGTGCAATATTTTGAAAGTTTCAAGGAGGAGACTATAACCTAAAACTTTATACCGGGTGTCCCAGAAACCAACGTCAACCCGCCTAGGGCTGATAGAGCAGCTCATAAGCTATCGGTTTAACCCCCATGTATGTTTAGCAATTTGTAATTAGTTTCCGAGATATTGATAATTTTAATCGGTTTTTTTGTCATTTTTCCTTATGTCCGTGATACGAAAAACCCCTAAATTCATGTATTTATACTTTTTTTCCCCGTGTTTTCTTGCGTGATTAGAATCACTGTGAAATAAGGAAGTTTTTAAAGCTACATGACATTTTTTTTTTCATTACAACTTTTTGAGTAAACACACAAAGTTTGTTTTTCCATACTTGGTGAAAATCAAACGAAGGGTTCCCTTAGTATGGAAAAACCAACTTTGTGTGTTTACTCAAAAAGTTGTAATAAAAAAAATATGTCATGTAGCTTTAAAAAACTTCCTTATTTCACAGTGAAATAGTGAAATAGTGAAATCATGCAAGAAAACACAAAAAAAAAGTATAAATACATGAATTTAGGGGTTTTTCGTATCACGGACATAAGGAAAAATGACAAAAAAACCGATTTAAATTATCAATATCTCGAAAACTAATAACAATTGCTGAACATACATGGGGGTTAAATCGATAGCTTATGAGCTGCTCTATCAGCCCTAGGCAGGTTGACGTTGGTTTCTGGGACACCCAGTATAATATTCTAAAAGTTACGTTCGTTTCATTTCCTAAAAGTACTGAAGTTGTAACGTAAGTAACGGAACATTTCTTGAATTTTTAATGAAATCATTTCAATCTTATGTAACTTTCAGGAGCTGTAATTTTCGGAGTTAAGGAAAGTTTTGTAATGTTTCAGAAACCGCCAATCACTAAGCTGGACTAAGTAAAAAGTTACGTCGTCCATTCAAACATACTTTAGTAGAACATTAATGAAAAGTGTTTCACTAGAATCTAATAATTCTAATAGTTTGTAACTAACATTCTAACACAGAGGGCCTAGTCAAGATGCGTAACCTTAAGGAAGCGATTTTCAAAAATCGACAAAATGTAGCATTGACGTTGGCTGATTACAAGATACATTACGCTATTCGTTTTGTTTTTAAACCCATCGCGTCACTGGTAGATCACGTGACTTTTCGTCTCACGTCATCTACCAGTGACGCGATTAGTTTAAAAACTAAACGAAGAGAAACGCTTGTTAGCGTAGTGCATCTTGTCTGGAACCTCAGATCGGACATACATTTCGAGTTGACAGAAAACAGAAACATTGAATTACACTAAAGATCCCAAAGGGTCGAAGTGTATACGTAAGGACGTGTCCGTGTACCAATAAGGTAAGATAAAACGTCTAAAACTTACATATTTCCTGACTAGCCTATACTTAAGCAATAAAAATTAAACATTTTCTACACCACCTTTTGTAGGGCAAAAATACCTGCATACTTAAGTAGTCAGTTTTTGCATCTTGGCTCAACCTGTGTCTGACGCGTTGATAAGCCTGGTTGGTATAGAATAGACCCACGAAGCCAGCGTTCGAGCGGCATGAGGGCTTATATTTCTGTGATAAACCAAATTCATTCATGAGTGATGGATGTTTACTGTCTACATATTTTAGCTTATCTATGGTGTATATAGTGTATATTGACGACGCGTTGCCGTAGTTGGTAGTGACCCTGCTTACGAAGCTATTTGCAGATATTTGTGTGATGAGCGTGAATATTTGTCCCTGAGTCATGGATGTTGTCTATGTATTTAAGTATATATTTGTCAATTTTTTTTTTTTTTTTTATGGCATCGAGTAGACAAACGATCACACAGGCCACCTGATGGTAAGTGGAAACTGACCCATAGACATTCGCAATCACAAGACTGCAATGCAATCCTAAGACTGCAAATGCGTTGCCAACCCTGAGGCTAAGATGGAATGCCTCTATGCTAGTCATTTCACCGGCTGTCTTATCCCCAAACCGGAACACAACAATGCGAACACTGCTGTTTGGCGGTAGGTTAATGGATAAGATGGTGGTAGCGATCCGGACGGACCCTGCCTAGTACCTATAGTACAAGCCTAGAGCTTAGTTTGGGACGAGGTCAATAGGTGTGACATTGTCCCCCTGATATTTATTTATTTATTATATCGCTATCTAATCTACATCAAGACGTTTTAGAAGATAGTTGTAGTAGTAGAAAATCAGAGTGTTCAATTACTTTGTTCTTTCCCAGTTTGCTGCGCGGGCTTTGAGCCTGGACATCCCGGCTCTCACCGCTGTCTGCAACGGTTCCTGTCCTCCGGTGGGTGCATTACAGACAGGGTTATTTTGAATCTTGTATCCAATTCTTTAACCCTTAACGCAATCAAATTTCATCATGGGGGTTATTATGACATAGCTATTCTGTTCAGTTTATAAGAGAGAAAGGGATGTCAGAGAAGGGAAGGATCAATATGTAGCATCTATAGCTCTGTCCTTTACACTCACCATAAAATGAACTGTATAGCTATTTCATAATAAGCCCCCTGATCTATGAAAGTACTTCCAATGTTATGAAAAAAATATGAGTACCTAAGTATGTTATCGGGACGACCACTCTACCTCTATTCCATTTTTTTTGGCCCATGTTACTTTTATATCGTAAAAGTAATAATATGAGCTACTAGCTATAACAATATGATTACAAAATATTGTAAAACCATTTGAAATGGGTAATGTTACATAACAACCAAATATCTATTACTCACAATAAGATATAAACCCTCTTTAAATAATTTCACTTGATATGACATTCATTTTGTATAATAATGGATAGTGTTCATTTCTACAACGAAGAGTTCTACTTGAACACCACCGAGAAAATGTAGTTCTACTTGAATACCTCCGAGAAAATGTAGTTCTACTTGAACACCTCCGAGAAAATGTAGTTCTACTTGAACACCTCCAAGAAAATGTAGTTCTACTTGAACACCTCCGAGAAAATGTAGTTCTACTTGAACACCTCCGAGAAAATGTATCGTATTTTCTGACACCCTGTATAGAACGCAGCACGCAACTCTTAGGTATATTAAATAATGAAGGTTTCATTTATTTCTTCTTGAATAGCGTTTTGTTTTATTCACTCAGGGTCCGCAGGGGCCTCCGGGGCTACCAGGAGAGCGGGGCTTGAGGGGCTACGCCGGTCTACCAGTGAGTACTACAGTACACTCGTACAGACAAACATGCCAATAACTCAGCGAAATTGACAGAGTTATATCAATAATATATCTAGGCCACTTTCACTATTCCACTATTTGGTCTATGACACGTATAAACAACTAAGAAAATTGATAATTTCAGGTGAGTTCCAAGCATCAAAGCGTTTTCAGCTTTATCGTATTCTTAGAAGGTCGCTATTTATCTTAACCTACGGACTATATAAGAACACTGAAAATAAAACAAAATATGCTTGCTGTGAAAAAATGATTTTGCGAAAAATATCACCATACTCAACTTAGACCGGTCATATACTTAATTGTTGAATTTCTGTTAAAGTTATAATAGGGCCGAGATCGTAGGCGGTAAAAATCATATCATCTTTGGACTTGCTTTCATATTGTCAACGTTTTGATAGTTCTTACTTAACCAATAATCACAGTTTTCGACGTTATCGTATTCAAAGAATGTCGCAATTGCCTGACATGATGACTATATAAAAAGAAAATACTACTTAATTAATTACGTAAACAAAATATTTAACATGCCTGCTGTGATAAAGAAAAATAACTGTTTAAATATTTAAAAAATGCGTTCATTAGACGTTTTTCTAAATATAAAAGGCAGCTAATGTGCTCTAGTACCATCATTCTGTACAGAAAATATTCCAACATGAATAAGTTGGTACTCGCTGTTGTTTTCGTCGCCGTCATCGGCGTGGCTTGCGGCAGAGAGCTCCAGCCGCTGGAGATAGACTTCGAATGCATCGGGAAGGTGGTCACAAACTTCCTGACTTGCGCATTTCCTAGTCTAGAGGCCAGGATAGGGAGCAAAATTGTTAAATGCCTCGAGACTGCTGGCTTGGATCTGATCAAATGTTTCGTTTGAATCTTTTGGTAAGTAGAAGTTATGATTTTACTCCAGCTAGTATACAGTATAAGGTGGAACAAACATCCTGTGCGATAACAAAACAGTTTATAATAGGAATGCTGATTAATGATACAATCGTGGTGCAGGACGAAACCGTTTCACAATCAATATTTAGTGACCCTAGATGGACCCTACACTCTGAATGCGTTCTGCGTTCTGCGGTCCTGCCAAGCATCTGTCTCTATCAGAATACAAAATGATGACAAAGATTTAAGATGCTGGGCCGGACCACAGAGCGCAGAACGCATACAGTGTGTTCATCGGTCACTAAAGATCCGCAACACTTGTATTTTTTGCATTCATAAGGTTTTTGTTAAACATATTTCCTCAAAAACTATCAGATGATAAATATGGTACGAATTGACCCTCCATAGATCTCTTGATCGTTGTTGCATGTAACAATGAATAATAAAAAACACTACTTTTCTGTTTCAAATATAACGATCTTTTTAACTACATTTGACTAATTGTTTTCAGATAATTCAGCCAATTCAAGGTCGGTGAGCTCTCCGTCTACCTTCGCATGACCCTAACCTCACCTTCAGTTTAAAAATACGCAATATTACGTACTATTTGTTTTATTCTGGTAAAATATAAATGGTATTATTTGTTATAATAAAAAAATTGGTATTTGTTTTACGTTGCTGGTTTTACTGTGTTACTTTAAACAATAAGTTACCTTTATAAACCTATGTTACCTTATTCAAAGAAATCCTGTGAATTTTGGCTACGTGTACAAGTATTACAACATTGTTGTAGGGAAATTAGAAAGAACCGATCCCGCCAACAATCCAACTGTTAGCAAAACAGGACCTAGCTGCATAGTCCTGTATTATACTATTATATAAATATAGCTTGAACATTGGAAAACATAGGGTAAACTCATCGGTGGTCAGCCAGAGACCTGTAGTCTGCCTATACTTTGTATGAGTGGAAAGAGTACGAAAGATATATTTCCCAGCTTTTGCACTCATAATAAGGTCGACTACTGGCTGAGCACTGGTGACTTTACCCTATTAGTTGAAAACAAATAACGTTTAGACTATTATCTTATCCCCGCTTGGCACACGTTTTCCAAAAATATTAATGGTATTATTTGCTAACGAGGTATCGAACAAAAGTACCAAGAATCGCTAAGTTAAACTCCGGACTAAAGACTGTCCACGATAAAATCGGGTCATGCATGCTCTCGTGTATCTTTGCGATGAATGCATATTTTCAAGCAGTTTTTTTTTAATAACTTGTTTAATTATATTACTATATAATGAAATAAAATCGTATCATAATGTATGGGTATGTGTGAGTTTTCGCCAAATATATTCTATCATACCTTTCATCTCCTGTACAGCGTTTTTTGACAATCTTCACTCGCTTCTTGCTTCTACGCCACAACTGTATTTATATTGTTACAAGCAGTTTTACGCACATTAGAATGTCGTCTTACGAAAAAAAAACTTTTTGAAACTCATTTCTATTTGTAGTAGTCAGGAAGACTTTTTACTCCAAGCACTGAAAGTTGTTTTTGTATGGGAGGCATTTATTTGTCAAAAAGTCAAATTCGCCAAAGTTAAAAAACCTCAGAACTATTTTTATCTGAATACAATTAAGAAAGTTTTAACTATCGTGGTAAGATAATTTAATAAGGTATAATTTGGCTTGTATAATTAAAAATAATAAAATGTTTTAAAACGGAGAATTTGGTAAAGACTGTCAGAAGATCGTGTACAAAAAAATAAAGGTACTGTGGATTATGTAAGGGTCTAAGACACAGACGCTCTAACATTTTATTATGATTGTATTTTTATTATGTAGTTTCATAACCACTGACTATTGCAAAAAAGTGCTGCTTGAAAATTTGCGTTCATTAGAAATATACACCAGATCATGCATGGCCCGATTTTATCGTGGACAGTCTTTATAAGGGTTTCTTGGTGACTACGGAACCCTAAAAAATTGTACTTCTGTAAAGCTAATAATTTATTCAGTGCTTTGAATTGTGATGGGGCGTTACTCCAAGGGACTAATTACGGAACAAGCCCCACGATCATACACGATTGAAATGAGAGACTGGATGAGAGTTCGAACTTCCATGTTGGGAGAAGACAGTTAAGTTGCATTCTTCGAAAGCTAGCGACTGTGGAAATCGGACAAAATAAAATGTACCTAGTAAAAAATATTTTCAAACCACATTTTGCATACCCATGCTTTGATATTTACCAGTGTATATTAGACACTGACACGATGCAAGCCCATCGCCTAACAATACTACAAGCCTTTATTCCCTTAGTCGCCTCTTACGACTTCCACAGAGAGACATGGAGTTACACTATTCTGCCGGCAACCATACGACGTTTTCCAATATTATAAACTAGCTTCTGCCCGCGACTTCGTCTAGGTAGAGTTCGATTATCGTTATTCCTTCAGGAAAAAAAAATCCAGTATGAAAGTAGCCTATGTGTTAATCTACATATATGATATGAGCTATCTTAGTTGCTGCGTGAAGGAGTAACAAAGAAACACACACTTTCGCATTTGTAATGTTAGTAGGATGTTATCGAACAAAACGTCATGCAAGATGTATATAAAAATAAAAAAAATAAAAATAAAATAAAAATCATTTATTTCAGGCGTTGCCGATATAGTGTTAGTAACATAATATTGGTCTTATAATTATATTAGTTAGTTAAAATTAAAATTGAATTAAATGTACATTAAGACAGTTGCGTATCTTTTGAGAGTTGGAGTTGTATATAAGTACATTGCTTTTACAACTTTCTATTTTCTTGCTTTTCGCTTTTCAGTTGATATTATTTTTGCAGACGGGTTTTTTATAATAAGTTCGTTTTTTTTAAAGTGTGACAGTATAGGAAACCATAGGAGACACAGAGACTCAGTCTCCGGAGCCAATAGATAATTTTTTGGCATAGTATTTTTTTTTGGTCAAGCGTAACTTGTTCATAGTTGTTGTGTTGTAGTTGTTGTGTTGTTGTGCTGTGTGTGTTGTCGTTGTTGTAGTTGTTGTTGTTGTTTGAGATGTTTAAAAAAATATGTTAATACATACATACATACTCACGCCTTTATTCCCAGAGTGGGCTAGGGGGAGCTACAGAATTACTAACAACTCTAACAACTTGTTAATAATTCTGTAATCACATTTTGCACAAATAGCCTAAGATGTTTACCAGTGTATTAGTGACAGGTTGCAAGCCCATCGCCTAACAGTACTGTACGCCTTTATTCCCAGAGTGAGCTAGGAGGAGCTACAGAATTACTAACAACTCTAACTTGTTAATAATTCTGTAACCACATTTTGCACTTTTAGGCTAAGATGTTTACCAGTGTATTAGTGACAGGTTGCAAGCCCATCGCCTAACAGTACTACACAACCTTTATTCCCTTAGTTAAATACGTTTCTAAAATTATTATAATTTGATCCATTTTAGCTGATCTGATTATTTTGTTTCCAAACAATAAAATGGTTTTTACGTTTAACTCAGTTGATCTTAATAAAAAAGTAGTACCTACTTACATTTTACAAAATTTTACGAGCAACTCACACTTGACCAAAATATCTAATATTGGTAAATTAGTTTGATATATTTTTTTTGTATAAACTAAAGCAGTAAAACCAGCAACATATAATAAATACCACACTTTAATAATTGACAATAATAATTATACATAGGTACGATATAACATTTATTTGTGCAATAAAGAGTTTAGTGTAAAAAAATGCTCATTTTAAAACTGAACATTTAATTAAGGGCAAATATCTACATGATTGTAGAGTCGTGCGAAGGTAGATGGATTGGTCACCTGCCCTGAACTTCCTGAATTATCTGAAAATAATTAGTGAAAAATAGTTAAAACAACTTTTAAACATAAACAAAAATGGCGAACCCATTATTCATAAACGCACTATAAACCTTCTTTAGTCAAAGTATGCTATTAAACTTACTGTCAAATGCGAATGTTACAATGACAGATTTGTCCTATTTTAAACATACAATACAATACAATACAAATACTCTTTATTGAACACCAAAAGAAAACAAAACACGGAACAGTACATTTTAACTATAGGTTACATATTTTAGCTATTGCGTGTTTATGAATGACAGTGTATGGTTTCTATTAGTAAAAAATCTGACTCAGCTAAAAACTAGTTTAGGACAAACGATGCGTAAGTAATTTACGTTATTAGGAATTCCAAGGAACATCCTAATCCAATACCATAATATCTACTTACCAGAATTATCAAAAACATTTGATGGTTTCTGCTGCAGCAGTTTCGATACATTTTATGATTGTACCCCCATGCGTGGTCTCTTGATGACTAGGCCACAAGCATTTCACAAAGTTTTCGACCGCTTTCCCTATGCATTGGAAGTCGATCCCCACTTGGAGCTCGTTGCCGCAAGCCACGCCGATGACGGCGACGAAAACAACAGCAAGTACCAGCTTGTTCATCTTGTAATAATTTATGTACAGATTGATACTACTGGAGTACACTAGCTGCCTTTTATACCAAGAAAGGTGTATAAAGAATGAGGTTTTAATGTCAAATATTTAAACGATAACTTTTGCTTTATCATAGCGCGCATATTTAATTTCATTATTATGTTTACCATATGTTTAAGTAATTATTTATTTTATTATTGTAGTCATTGTGGTTGATATCTGAATACGATAAAGTCAAAAATGCTTCGAGACTAGAATACACGTGTAGCTGTAATTATCAGTTACACGTGCATATTTTGTTAAAGCGTGTCAAGTTTTACAAGTAGGTATGGAAAATTCACGATTTAAAACATAAGAGATCCCTTTAAGGGATAAGTTCACCTTTGTTCATATTTTTATATTAATTGTATTGTTCTGGTTTTTTCTTTTGTGCAATACAGTGTTCACATACGTACTACATATATAAATGGGGATCGTATCGAATATACAAAAAGTACAAAATATATAAAAGGTCATACTACTCGTAAGGTAAAAGCACCTATTATGGACAAGGCTCCAGTGATGAACATTATCATTTTTTTAAATGAAAACATATCAATACTAAACATTTTATTCTAATAGTAGTAATCCCGAATAATTTAATCTAAATATATAAAAGGAGAAACTGACTGACTGACTAACTGACATTTCAACGCACAGCCTAAACGGCTAAAAAACGTAGGCACTTGAAATTTGGAAGGGACGTAGCTTAGGTACCATAGAGGTGCACTAAGAAAGGAATTCCCGAAATTCCCTCGGGAACGGGAATTAGCGGAAAAATCCTTTTTTATGAAAAATCTAAACCGAAGCGAAGCGAGGGCGGGTCGCTAGTATAATCTAATTGTAGCACTAAAAGCATTATCAATCTCAGAGACTTATATTTATGGAATCGTTCATAACTGGAGAACTGTCCATAATAGGAGCTTTTACCTTACATAACGGATAATGGTCATACAGAATATAAAAAATGGTTTAATTTCGAAACCATCACGGTTTTTTTAAGAGGCCATTGTATAGAATGAGTTATGGTATGGTTTCAGAAAAAACATTACATAATATCCATTATAAAGAATACCAATATTCTAATTTGAAAACAGAAATGAAGTGTTGCCATTTTGTGTGATTTGCTCTAGGGTATCCGCGGCGAGAAGGGGTCGGCGGGGCCGCTGGGGCCTGGAGGCCTAAAAGGGGAACAAGGAGACCCGCCGGGACAAGTTACTAACGTAAGTTAGTTAGCACATATTTTCATCTTACACCCATTTTAATTTAATCACGTTAGGATTCGTGCGTTTTTTACCTAGTTCCGTAAATATTCTGTATAAACATTATGACAGACAGACAGACCGAAAAATAAGATTTGAAAAGAGGCCGTAGCAGAATAAGGGAAAAAAGGCCCTTTAATACAATATTTACGTATGAGTCATGCGTCCGCACTCAAAGTCAGTTAATAGCAATTAAGTCGTTCCTTAGTGACGAAATTTCATACACAAGATTAAAAAAAAACAAGTAAATTTTCTCTAAAATGTCTCTGAGTACCGTGAGTAAGTAGAATGTTGTAAGATACGCGATGAAGTCAATTTTCTCGATTAAAGTATTATTGCAGAATTACCTTATTTAGAAATTGCCTTTGGAATATATTGCCTAGATCAGCGGGTCTAGTATGGCTGCATCTACATATATCGCGTGCCAAATGTGGATAAAGCATCCGTCTCTCTCGTACTTTATTTACGTGTCAGAAGGTGACTTATCCAAACTTTATCACGCGATAAAGGGCAGCCATATTACGGCCCCTGAAGTGCAAAACCGGTAGCAAACTGATTAAATTAGTGAAAGAAAGTAGGTTTACCCTGTTTACCCTTGAATCACCGTCACTGATTTCATATAATGTTTAACTTCGTCGAATTTTCATTTCATCGACAGACATTTCCACGTGCAGGAGTTATAATTTTTTGGTGGTCACAGGTCTAACCTACCCTACGTAACCCATGCTTAAGATAACCTAAAAACAATAAGGTTTCAGAAGAAATTAGCTCTCGACGGATTAAAATGAGATTAAATAGAAGGGATCCCAAGGAAGTATGAATAAAACGTGTTTTTCAGGGATCGGTTGTGGGAGTCGCCGGTCCACCGGGCAAAATCGGCCGACCAGGCCTGAAGGGGGAAAAGGGGGAAACTGGACAGAAAGGTAACTTTACTAACTAAAATCTATAGACATTAACCAGCAGTTTATATAAACTGAGATATAAAAATTCAAGGAAAGAGAATACTTAATAATTATTATTTATTTGCTAAAGACATGGATATCCTATCCTACGAAATTTGTGTGTGTTTTAGTTCGTAACTCCTTCACGCTGCAACAGCTGAACGGATTTGAATGAAATTTGGAATGGAGATAACTTAAAAAATACAAACCTAACACTTGTCCATCCTGGCGTAATGCATGTCCTCACGCACACGGACAGAACGAACCTTGCATCCTCGATCACAACGGAAAATATCAAACAAACAGTTCTTTTCAGGACTCACCAATTACGTTTAGCCCTTTTCAGGCCTAACCTGCGAACACAAGCACCTCCAGACCCATTGGTCCGTTCAGTCCGCATCTTGCAGATAAACATAGAAGGCTAAACACCTGGCCATCGACGTTTCATCGATGCAAGACCAGTGCCATACGCAATGATGTTGATGAACTTTCTGACAAACCGAAAAAAAATCTTCATCTTCATCATTTTAGCCTGTAGTCGTCCACTGCTGAACATAGGCCTCTTTGATTTCCAGCGAGAACGAACGAACGAGCTTTAGTAGGTCATCATTGTCATCAACATATAAAATGTATTAAAGATAGTGAACATAAATGTTTGAACAGGTGAGCCAGGGATAGCGGGGCTGGACGGGCTGCCTGGTCTATCCGGGGACTCCGGAAATGATGTAAGTAAAGACAGGCACTCAATTTTACAAATACATACTAATCAAGAAGTTACAAGATTTTTTTAAAAGTTTAACTTAACTATAAACCTTACGTAACCTATATCGATGATCTCTTTACACATGCTGAAACGTTAACTGATGTAGAATAAAAGAAACAGTTCGTAATCGAGATTTTGGCCTTGCGATGGGTTACCCATAAGCTTATCGAACTTTGACGTATTAGTTTTGTTCATGGCTAATTAACTTTGTCACGTGATCTGGCTTGTAAATTTATGTTTAACATCTTTGGGCTTTCGTGGTTGTTGACGTAAAAAACCTTGATGTCTCGACTATTCAGCACGGATGCGGATGTGGTCAAGTTTATTTTTCTGGGTACACTACATAATTCCGGAGAATCATAATTTCAAATTGAATAAAATTCCGAAAGCAATGTTTTGATAGACGATTTTTTTTTGATATCAAAAAATGGATTATGTCTAAAATAGCTCCAGTTTAACATAGCTTTCAGTTTTTTTAATCCCGACAAGTGAATATTCGGAAAAAAATAATTCGGAATTTGAAGGCGTTTCCGATTTTTCTACAATTAATTCATTTTTTATTAGGGTCTACCTGGAAAACCAGGAGAGCCGGGACCTCAAGGACAGCCAGGATTCCCTGGTCCTCCAGGCCCAGTTGCCAACGTCAATGCCTCTCTAATACAAGGTAAAAAAATAACAAAAGTAGGAACTGAAACCTAAGTGGCGACTACTATGACGCACCTTTATAATTCGTTACGTGCTATATGCCATTTTAGTGAATACGCCTTCTTGTAGGTATCAGTTCTCATCATCATGAAAGTATACAAAAGAGCCAAACCGGTCTCAATAGGAATATTTTGCAGGTGCCAAGGGTGAAACAGGTTCCCCTGGAAGACCAGGACGAGATGGCAACCCCGGTCCTGTTGGGGCACCAGGTTCTGTTGGACCAATGGTAAGGTTACATACACAAATGATTTTTTTATATTTATGCTGTGTGTTTATGCATGCCGGTGAGCAGAACAGAAAAATATAGCATGGTACACAACAGAAGTTTACACTAAAATTGTACAAAATGACTAATGGGTGGACAGAGCGTTTGACAATCAATAGGCACCTTATGAAAAAACTGAGGTATCTGCTTGTAACTGGCTCGTAATAATACAGTAGTACAGTACCCCTTTCTCGACCATGGTAAAAAATGTTATGGCCAGTAAAATCAAGTTGCGAAACCATCGTTCATATGTCCTTCTGTTTTTAATTTAAGGGTCCCCAAGGCCCTGAAGGTTCTGCAGGTGTTCCAGGCACTCCAGGCCAAAGAGGTTCACCAGGGCTTCAGGGAGCAGCTGGACAGAGAGGTTTGGAAGGACGTCAGGTAAGAATAGAAGGATCCTAGAAGGTCCTTCGGGTTAGTAACTTTGTACTTGTCTTTCACTCGCCTCATACGCTCTTCTCAAGAGCACCTTGAGCACCTTCTAGATTTAGTGAATATACCTTTCCCATCGCCTTTGGTCGGATAACTTCGAATTGATTTTGATTTATTGGTGGGTACTGAAGCTAATTGGGAAATCAAGATAAACATGAACTTATTCGACAAAAAACGATGGGAAAGGATTATTCACGACATCTGTAACGTACCTTAACATGATCATACATAATATTACGTGGCAACGGTCTGCAGTCTTTTGAATCAGTATGGGTTTGGATCTGAATTTCGGTTTACCCTTTGTTGTACATTACTCGTGTGTCGTGTGTGTGTGTGTATGTGTATGTGTGTGTGTGTGTGTGTGTGTGTGTGTGTGTGTGTGTGTGTGTGTGTGTGTGTGTGTGTGTGTGTGTGTGTGTGTGTGTGTGTGTGTGTGTGTGTGTGTGTGTGTTTGACTTACAGACGATTTATGGTGAGATGCTGCTCTCACATTGAGACATTGTCAGCACATAATATTCAGCGAAAGGATCCCTGAATACAAAGGCACTTGTTTCACCAATCTGTACAGCGACAATTAGCAATATCAATAACAATAGCAATAGCAATTATAGTCCAATAAATAAGAAACTGGTCGGCTTGTCTGATGTGATCCTGACACTATTGTTGATGCTTATACACATTATGAACACACTGGTTGTGTTGCCAATTAAGCAAAATGGATTGTTTTGCCAGGGTCCAGAAGGTCAACGAGGTTTGCCTGGTCTTCCAGGATCTCCGGGAGCAAGAGCTGGCCAGGACATCAGCGTACCCGGACAACCAGGGCCACAGGGTGAAATCGGTCAGGTAATGAAGATTTAAAAATATAGCGTTTTGTTCAGTGGTAAGCTACGTGCAACACGAGGATAATGCGGTAGTACCTGCCCTCACGAACTTCCATCCATCTTTTCCCAAGAACAGATAAAAGATAAAAGATGTTTATGCAGTAAGTAGGCCGCACGGCCACTTTTACACGTCAATAATCTACCAGCGCTTCGCAAGAGACCACTGCTGAGAAAAAACGTCGCAAGAAACTCAACAGTCAGACAGGCAACGCATTTAGGATTCCTTTCCACGGGCGGGGTTGATGAGTTTTAATCAGGTGACCTGCTAGCTTGCTTGCTCCTTAAGGTTAAATAAGATTACTCTGGTCTTCTCAATAGTTGTAATGATACTGTTGAAAATTACTGTGTGTAGCAACTCAGCTAATAATTTACTAGTAAATAAAACCATGCGTGTTTAAATTGAACTAATGCCTATCCTTGCCATAATGAAATTCAAAGGGACTACAAAGATGTTGTAGAGTCCTGAAAATGTCAACGTCTTGTTTAACAGAAAGGCGAGCCTGGATTTCCTGGTGCGCCGGGCAAGGACGGTCTGGACGGGAGCCCCGGTATTCCAGGACAGAGAGGACCTCCGGGACTTCCTGCCCCGCATAGTCTACAGCTCCAGGTAATGAGAAGGATGAAGGGGAGTGAGCTTGTTATCCCAATGGGTCCATATTACAATTTGTACTTACCCTAATGCATCATACAGGCCCAAACCTTGTTACGGCGAAGGAAAGATCTGATTTTATATGAACATGGGAATGTAATATTTACATGTCTTGGTTCTAGGCTTCATCATTGACTGAAAGTCAAGTCAGAAATATTTGTGAAGACCTTATCAGAGGTAAGGAAAGTTTAATAGTCTTTATCAGAAAAAAAATCGAGCTGTCAGACGAATCCAGTGTAATTCAATGTCAGTATAGTATATACTTGTACTTATGTTGTTTTACAGATCGTCTAAGAGAGTGGACGGTTGATTTAGTTGGTCCTCCAGGCCCACCAGGGGTTGGCAAGCGAGGACCCCCTGGGAAACCAGGTCCTTCTGGCGCGCCAGGTAACTACATCTTATCTTTTCACAAACAAAGATGTGTACTTAACACAGTCAAGGATAAAAAAGTACAAAAATATTTACAAGAAGGTACCTACGCTGTCGAAGCGTGAGTGGAAAAAGCATGAGGAAAAAGTCTTAATTATACTCGCTAAGCGCAGTTCTCTTATTGGTGGTTTTTTTCCTAACACACCGTATCGCTATCTCGCGCAGCTCTGGTGGATAGTCACCCTAACGGGCTTATTACTAAACTGGTTCTGGGGGCCTAATATGGCTGCGTTTATTGCGTGATAAATTTTGGATAAGGCATCCGTCAGCTTCTGACAGGTAAATAAGTACACGTGTCAAAGAGTGACGGATGCTTTATCCACAGTTGACACGCGATATAGACGCAGCCATACCAGGCCCGCTGATTATTATACGCGTTTAACACAAGTCGAAGTAAACGTGGTCAAGTCGTTAAAAATTGTTATTTCTGACGCCTCTTAAGACGGACATACAACTAAAAAAGTTGTTTTTTGATACGATTTAAAATTCCTTAATAGCTACCTCAAACTGCAATAATACTTTCCTAAGCGTCCCGTAGCGTTTAAAAATATATTTGGTAATAATGTGTTTAACGTGATATTTATCGCAAGTCATCGACATACATACATATGGGTATATTATATCCTTTTTGATTGTCGAAAGTGTTTTTTCCCATAACCATTCCAGTGTCATTCATTAATAAAATTGTCGCTGACTACATATAAATTATGGTATAATAATGCTATAAAATACCTAATAATATTTTTATTAACATCATACTCGTAAGGAAGTCTCTGCTATACGGAACAGTGTTATGTTTTCAAAATGACGGGCGTTTTTCCGATCCTTGGTGATCAAAAAAAACAACGGAGGGGGCTTGTGAAGACACTCGGTAGGTCAGTTCATCAGTGTGTCACTCTCATTCGCGTTGTCGGCAGTGGAAATAATGAAACAATATTATCCCAGGTGTTCGCGGAGATTCAGGAGAGCCGGGTCCTCAAGGCTTCCCAGGGGAGAGCGGCGAGGCTGGCAGGCCTGGGAGCGCGGGGGCACGAGGAGACAAAGGCGACAAGGGGGCGAGGGGGCCAGAGGGGCGCGGGGTGCAGGGGGAGGAAGGGCCCAGGGGGATTGCAGGTGTGTGAGCAGATGGTTGCGGATATAATAAAGTTGCAGTCAGCGCAGTCTGATGGCCGTGCTCGTAGACATATTTGATGCCTGACGCAAAAACAGGGGTGTATTAAGTGTGATCGCTATGTATGTGTGTGTGTGTGTGTGTGTGTGTGCCTACCTGTTGCACCGTAGTTTTTAAGTGGGTGAACCGATTTGGATGCGGTTTTTTTGTTTGAAAGCAGATTTTAAAGATATCAGATCTGAAAGAAAGGGTCACCATTACATCGGGGGTTTTAATCTATCTAATAGTTATAGGAAGAGACAATTAACTCGTTCCTTTTTCAAACTTGTGTATTTTCATAATGTATTTTTCCCGTTGTAGGTCCTGTTGGCCCCCCGGGTCCGACGGGACGCACGGGAGAACGGGGCGAATCAGGAAGAGAAGGTATTTTGTTTTACTTTTGATTGCTTTACAACTGAAGAACTCTTTAGAAAACGCAAACGAGTAGGTACCGCGAACTCCTACTAATTTGTGTATACATACATACATACATTAAATCACGCCTGTTTCCCAGAGTTAATTTGTGTATTTGGATTTCATATTAGAATAGAATGCAAAAAAATACGGGTTAAGAGTATTTCAGACGTTGCCGTGGCCCGAGCAGGATATTTCAATTATACGTCACATGTGTTAGGGGCTAGACAATATCTGTAGCACGAACCCTCAAAATAGACATGTTTTCATAAATTATTTTACCTAATTAAAGTAAACTGAGCAAATATTTTGGATATCACTTCACAACCGCACATACCATTCCTTCCATAGATTAGATAAATAGGTCATGTCTGTTTCTTTGTTTGCTCCATGTAGGGCTAAGGGACTGTTGCCCATTCCGCCATAATTATAAGGACGGGCATGGAAAGCTTTGCGAATTTCTGAGTTTGACGTTGATTTTACTTGTTTTTCTCATTTTATTATTTATGTTTTGTTTCGATTAATTATGTGTGTGTAACCTTCCGTGGTTTCACCTGATGGTTCCCACTTAAAGCCAACGCTGATTTGGGACCATTTCGTGGCTATTTTCTCCTTGTACGTTTTTATCAGTTCTTGTTTATGTATGTCACGAAGAAATGATTTTCTTTCTTTCTTTCTTTCTTTCACTTTGCTTGTTTACTATGTTAGACATAAGAATGAACACGGTATAGTTCTGTATATTTATCATGTTTCTCAGGTGCCATAGGCCCCCGCGGCGTCCCGGGCCCACGCGGCTCCTGCGACTGCGCCGCGGCGGCGGCGCTTTATGCGTACGCGCCGCAAGGACTCAACAAAGGACCCTAGCGACAATACTGTAAATAAGTAATTGAAGTAGATGAACTTTGAATATTTTGTGTCGTGTTGACGGGAAATCGAACATGTTTCTATACTAACGTTGCGGAGGTTTCTATTGTAATGATATAAAATCGATATTCGCTTCACAGGTCTACTTTTCTTTATTAGTGCATCTACTTGAATCTCTTAACTTATTTGTTTTTAAATGAAAAATATATTTAACATGACGCACTAATATAACAAAAAACATCGGCCAAGGGCGTGTCGTGATGTATACATATTGGTGACTTTGACTGTACCATTTAAGAATCGAATATGGCTACTAACATATCTAATATTAAAACCCTTTTCCACTACGCATGTTTTCTGATCTCTATTAACTTTTTATGTAAAAAAGGGCAGATGAGATTAAAACTGTCGTATTTTTAATATGTTATATGAAATAAATGATGTAAACTAAAGATCAATATTTATATGTAATAATAAAATAAGGAAATACGTTAAGTGAAAAGTACTTAAATTAAATGAGGAATCAATAGTTTTGTTTTTTTAACACTTTCCTACAATCATAAAAGTGCGTTATGATACCTAACATACGATGAGATTTACTTCTACTCGTACAGTATAGGTAAAATATCTACCTTAACATGCAAATAGCGAGAAATTATAATAAAAGTTATGGATCACGTGGTGCTACAGTCAAGGTTAAAAATAAATATCCACACAAAGTTGCAAAAATATGTACACATTAGACGTTATTTCGATAGTAATATTTTCAGCACTTTGTGGTGTATACATATTGGTGACCTTGACCTTGACTGTACCGTACTTAGGACCTTGTGTAGGGTCCGTCCAGATTGCCACCACTATCCTTTAGCTTCCTTATGTTTACCAAAGTCGGCCATTTACAATATCTTTAACCAAATGCCGACTTCAGTTTGACTGACCTACACCTACCATTTTAAAAGAAGTATGTTTTTGCGTTCTTAAAGGTGGTTTTTTATTTTTTATACTTTGTCAGGATCGTAGCAAGTGGAAAGAAGTGGTCTCTGCCTGCCCCTCTGGGAAACAAGCGTGATTTAATGTATGTATGTACACTTCTAGTAGCTACTTTTGTTACGGCTTCCTATGAACCCTTACCTGACTCAGCCAACTAACATACTAGAGGAGGTCTGTTTTACGAAAGAAATCGTTTTCCACTGCACTTTCACGGCCACACGTGGAAATAAAATTAGAATTTCATTTAAATACATTTTCAGAATGTTACAGATAAAAACCTGTAATAAATAAATAAGAACAAGTAATATTACTTGAATAATAACATTCCTTATTAAAACTATTAAAACTACATTATTTGCATATCTTAGGCAATCCTATAAAAAAAGGATATAAATGCTCATTGCGTATGTCAGCTGAGGTTCCAAATTGTACGCATTTTCTATAATATTGCTTTATTTTAAAATGACTAAACTCTTACTTGTTTTTTTTTGTATCACCGCGGTTGTCTATGGCCTAACTAGAGACGAAATAAGAGTATATAAAAATAAGCTCTACAGAGGATACGATAAGGACATCACTCCGCTTGATAGGACATGTAAGAAAAAAGTCGAAAGGGACATGTTCCATTGTATAGGATACCTGAAAAGAGATGACGAACAATGTATTGAAATAGCACAGGCGTCGCTATTGAAGGATTGCACTCTCAAGAAAAAGGATCCAAAATATTAAAAATAAATGGTAAGTGTCCGAAACTACCTATGACTTTTGGCATTCGCAGAGGCCTATTAGAAAAAGGGATAGAGCTACTTAATTGCTGTAACTCTGTGCTTTTCACCACCTGGAACTTCGCAGATTTGTATTGTATTTGTAGCTTCAGTAACAGTAACAAATATTAGTTATTATATTACGGTTAGTCTACGCGAAAACAATAACGAAAGTCTGCGAAAATGACGAATAAATATATCAACGGAATTAAACACTTTCATTGGTTATACATCCCAATTCAGTCTACACTTGCGGTTTCTTAAAAGTTTGGGGGTTTTACTTTAACGAAGCTTGTCCCAAATGGCTATGGTATCTAATCTAGAAGAGTTCAATCTGTAATGGTACGGGACCTTCGGTACGAGAAACTCGTTATTTTTGCTCACATATGACCGGTTTTTTCAGTTTTCTTTTGTTTGTATTTATGAGCTTGGGTCCCGGAGTGATCACCATACATCTGTTTCATGCGTTAATATAACACGTATGTACTTGTTATTTTAAATGGAATGGATACGAGTACTACGCCCGGGTCCGTTGTTTTTGACATCAAAAGTTGCTGGTAGTTATCATTATTTTCGTCAATATATTGAAGACTCCATGTATTGTCGTAAGAGGCGATTAAGGGAATAAAGGCTGTCACTAAAACACTCAATTCAATTCAATTTATTTTTCAAAAACATATATACAATTAAATCAATTTATAAGTTAGGTATGTATAGTATATGATGTATATGTGTATATGTATATATGTATGTAAATTTGGGGTATTTAATTATTTTGATATTTATTTTTATTACTTTTATATATGACTCTGTTAGTATTTATTCATAAGGTCTAAAATTTTACTTTACATACGCAGTTTCGGTAAACTTTTTTTTGTCTATCACATTCTACATTTCTTATTTTCCTCAGTCACCCAAAGGTTAGCTGGAAGAGCGCCCCGAGGGTTCCGTGCTTAAGATAATATGGTTGGAAAACGCAAAAGAAAATACTCATTTTGTTATGAACTTTATTTTTATGCAGGTCCATTTTGACTAGCCTAAGTACAGATTAGATACACATTTTCAAAGTTTTATGATAATTTTTTCAAAACTGTAAACTTTGACAACTTCATTTTATTTTTCGCGTAGGTATTATGTAAATAATTATTTTTAAAATGGGATTTCTAATTTTTTCTTGTCTATGAACTTTGAACATAAAAGGGGGGAACGGTCATTCTTGGTACATTTTTTGGCTCTAGATCACAAAGTACGCCAAGGAAAGTTAAAAAACCATTGTTTTGACATTCTCAGATTGAGCCCTTTCATATGAGTGACATATGACACCCGTTTGCAACCCTAAAAAAGGAATAAGAACATACGATGTATTTCAGCAAAATTGCAACTAACCCCGCCGCGGCGCGCGCCTAAGCGGTGCGTTGTTAATTAGATTTGGCAGCGATATGCTCCCTTCTAACTCCTCATCAGACGGTTGTTTACATAAAGTCAACGCTACGGAAGCTAAATGTATAGTTTTTTCAATTTCTTTAGGACTTTTTGTCGCTTTATTAATATTCTTGAGCATGTGCACTTCGACCGCCTTTCTGCAGCGGAAGTTTAATTCGCTTGGGTCCTCGTCGAATTTATTGTACATCTGTTCCAAATACTCCATTTGTTTTTTAGTTCTTACTACATTAGCCAAGTAAACAGAGGCGATGACACCAACAAGGAAGACCAGAAAAATCTTGTTCCTTTGGTAAAACATTACGTTTCAGCCCTGTTGCTTTACAAGCACGTATTATAAATAACTAAAGGTTTACTTACACTTAAACAACAACGTTTTACTTGCGTATCGTAAAACTGCATTCTTATTTACGTGTTTCCATTAAAGTAAGGTTCTTATATTACCCAATATTACGACATCAGTCAGAATTTATCGATAATGCTTTTTCTTTTATTTGCAGTTAAACAGGATATTGTTTTTAATCGTACACTTTGGCTATATTGCGATTTGCGCTACGCTACGGAACATCTTACTGTATTATTTATTTCTAACTTGCCCTGCTTTTGTATTTTTCACATTAGGAATCAAAGGAACGAAATTTAGACGAAAAATATCTGGCCATAACGGCAGTACGCCCATCCACCACCTTGAGATTCTCTAATTCTTCATCCATCCATCTTGAGATCCACCCTCTTAAGATTCAGTGCAATGGCTGGGTAAATATTTGGGCTTTTCAACCGCCGTAATTGTCTTGAATATACATTCATACATACATGAACTCACGCCTTCATTCCCAGAGTGCGGTAGGCAGAGCTAAAGAATTACCAACAACTCTAAAAACTTGTAAATTATTCTGTAACCACATTTTGCGCAATAAGGCTAAGATGTTTCTAGATAACTTACCGTGATTGCAGCTACTGTTTATTAGTGTTATTAGATTTGTTATCATTGTTTGGTCTATCTATACTTTTGTAAAAATAATAACAATAAGGTATATATTTTTGTAACTTTAAGAGAAAAAAAAATGAGCGCTGTCTCGCCAACAAACTGCGTAAGCAGTTTGGCGAGTAGGTACAATATACAATGTGTATGTTAATTATACTATATGATAGGTTTTCGATGAGTAAGTCAGTCAGTCAGTGATACACGCCTGTTCCCAGTTGTCCGCATCCCTTTGTTCGCAACAACTGGGGATTTTTTTTCCTAGTGGTTCAGTGTGAAATTTATACACACGCAGCTAACATTGGGAATGTTAACATTGACACATTGCATCAAAGAAACCACGGAGATGACACGTGTAGCGTGTACTTGCGCTGCAGTCCGCCTTTAAGGTTTTATATCAAATGCTTGGCACAACTGACCAATGATTACTATTAGGTCCAATCCTTACCTATGAAATTGGTGTTTTATATGGAGAATTTTATGAAATCGGTGGTTTTCATACATTCAATTTCGCGGGTTAATTATTAACGTCAAATGCAAGCCAAACAAAATTTTGTCAGGAATATTGGACACAATTGGATATTATACATATAGAATGAAGCTAACTATCTTGATTACTTAAAAATAGTTAGCTTCATAAAACTCTGCGTAATTGAAAGACCTTTGTTACATAGAGTATTAATGAAATTCAAAAAGAATTTGGAAGTTAAAATTGAAATGAATAAATTACGTATGAAATTAAACACGTAAAAATACGCCAATTTCATAGGTAAGGACACAATATTTCAAAATCCTATCCTCCTATTTATTTGTGTTCTGCAGAACTACCATAATCTAAATGTACCTTATATTTTTATTATACTAATTTTGGTGACACGTGCCACGTAGTTGTGCCATGGGGAAGTCGATTTGCGGGTTTTGGACTACCCTTACCATGAGTTACAATTACCGTACTCGCTATCGCTCGCTCTCTATAAGAATATGGTGAGCGACATAATTAAGGGGTCAAGATCGTAGCAAGTGGAAAGAAGTGGTCTCTGCCTACCCCTCTGGGAAACAGGCGTGATTTAATGTATGTATGTATGTATGGTAAGGGTACTGAAAGCTGGGACAGCAGCAGGTAAATTGATACCGCCTTATAATACATATAAACGTGGAACGACCGAGGGGTAGCTAAACCTTGTCCTTATTTCTGTCAAATTCAAATGTCACAATGACAGATAAGGACAAAGCATGGTTTAGCTACCCGTTTGTGGGAGCTTAACTGTAATTTAACGGCGCATGCGTTTCGATCACACCGCGTAATTGCATTTCAAATGTCTTTAAAACTAATTATATTTAATCGTACTCGTACGTAACTGCATTTTACAGCTTGTAAGAGAATTAATCAGTTTCAAAATGAATCCGGGATTTATAGTTGTCTTTGTAGCTCTCACCGCCCCTGTTAACAGTAAAATATTAGGTCTTAAACAAAGACTAATAGTACTAAGCGCGTTGTATGGCAATTATAAAGATACAAGTCCGTTGGACCCAACATGTAAGGAAGATTTAGAAAGAGAACTATTCAACAATATAGCGATGTACCCTCGTAATACACAAAAACACATCTACGAAGCGCAGGAGGCTCTCTCGGCGTGTACCTTTGTGTTTTACGACCATGAATGATTATTGGTAAGTATACTGAACGCTTGATATAATTTAATTTTAAAGACGTTCATGAGATAAGTGTAATAAATAAACGTTTAACTTAACGTTTATTTTATTAAGTAGGCAACGTTCGTTAATAATTTACATAACCACATAAGAAATATTGATCATAATACATCATACTAGCTGTATGTACTGAATACAGGGTGGAAAGATAAGTCGGGCCCTGGAGGAAAACTACCTTAAATCTATAAGATGGCTCATTTTACTTAAAGGAGACATTCCTTTATTTTTAAAAAGAAACAAAACTGCATTCACAGATTTTCTAAAATTTTCTTGACTCTCCCGGGAATCGAACCCGCTAAAAAGTTATAAATTGAAAACTCGCTATTTTATTCTTCTCTGGTAGGTTTATTGTTCGGGATTAAATGTCTCTAAGATACACTTAGTCTTAGAACCAAATAAAAACTGAAATTTAACATTAATCATAGCGAGTCTTTATTTTTTTATTCTTAGCCGGTTCGATTCCCGGGGGATACAATAAAATGTTACAAAATCTTTGAACGCAGTTTTATTTCTTTTTTTAAATAAAGGAATGTCTCCTTTAAGTAAAATGACCCAACTTAAGGATTTAAGGTACCTAGTTTACCTCCAGGGCCCGACTTATCTTTCCACCCTGTATACCTACCTACACGCTAAATTTCACAAGAATCGGTCAAGCCGTATCGGAGGAGTTTTGTTACAAACACTGACACGGGAATTTTATATCATAGAGATAAACCGGTTCTAATATAAATGTTGAACCCTGAACTGAATTTTGACTCACTTACGGGTTCCCTCTGTCCTATTTCAGGCTACTACCGCCCCATTAGGTTAGACTGGGTTAGAATTGTGACTATAACAGGAAATTATAAGCCAGAACCGAATTACATTGTTTCAGTTTTATGTTTTGCGTTGTTACATTAAATGTAGGTATGTTAAGTATGGGTGTGGATTATGGGAGGAACATTGGCAATAAAAAAAAAACATTATTAGGTACCTAATCTTAATATTATGTCATTGAATCGTTTATTACCTATGTCTATTAGTTCCCGTATAGTTATTCTGTTTTTTTGAAATGTGATACGCAATACACAATTTGAATTTGAATTTTCATTATTATGTTATGAGACTTATGAGCTATGAGATTATTATATTTTATCGTGATGCGTTTCGTGCATTATACTTACTGAATGTTATATCAAATGAAATTATACAAAGTGGGATTATACCTTACGGGTTATAGATATACTTTTTACATGTTCTATTACTTACACGTGCTAGAAATTATTAGGGTTAAAATGTGTACAAAGAAGTTAGGACGCTGTCATTCCTAAAGCGTTTTTAGACTGGCATCTCGCTCATTATCAGTATATTAAATGTAGTGATGAGCCGTTTTCGGGAATATTCCTAGCGAGAGAGATTTTTTTGGTTACGTTCCCGGGTATATTCTTGCTAAAGGGAAACATAAGAGAATTTAAAAATGTTTTATGTTCACATTTTATATTTTGGGCATTACTAATAGTTTATAGACATCTCCATACGTAAATTCTCAATATTCATTGGAATATTCTCAAAGTCTCTAGAGAATTTTCTTTCGTTCCCGGGAATATACTCGTAATATGGAAGAAACAAGTAGGTACTTACATCAAAAATAGTAGTTAACATGCAGGTAGGTAATGCAACAAAATGTTTCCAAATTCAATCAATTTAAATCTCTGTAATTTGTTACATTTTAATTCTATTTATACAATAGTTGTTTTTATGTACGTTCTAACGATGCAAGAGTCATTCAATATTTTGATCAATGTGATAATATAAATGAATATGTACTACTAGAACAGATCAATCAAATTAATCGTAATGAAAAAAAACCGGCCAAGTGCGAGTCGGACTCGCTCATCGAGGGTTCCGTACAAACCGTAAATAAGTAAAAGTTCACCAATTACGACAATCGAGTAAAAATTTGTGATGATACTAAAAAAAAAAAAATCGGAATTTTTCCTTTTATGTGCTATAAAACATTGATTAATGCCAAATTTCAAGATTCTAGATCGACTGGATAAATTCGCATTCGCATTCCTGAGAAAAAGGGTCTTGACAGACGGACGGACAGCAAAGTGATCCTATAAGGGTTCCGCTTTTTCCTTTCGAGGTGCGTATTTATATTTTACGCGAAAAATAAAATGAAGTCGTCAAACTTTACACTTTTGGACAAAGTTTATATAATGTGTTCATTCATAGGAATGACAGGATCCGGTCGGAAGCAGCGGTGTTTGGAGTAGTGTGTCCTGGTCGAATGCCAATAAGTTATTTATAATTTTTTGTTATTTATTTTCAGATATTTGCAAGCTTTCAAAACACATCATCAGCATCATCATAATAATATCAGCTGAAAAACGTCCACTGCTGGGCATAGGCCTGGGCATAGGATCTCCAAAACACATCAAAGGTTATGAAATCTCGGGGTACTTATATCTACTTCATTATGTCATTTTTCCATTTAATTTAAATATGCAGTTTCGGCTTCCACGAAATACAGCGTTGTTTTATTAGGCATTTAACTCTTTTGTGGTTTTACCCTTAACCTTTAAGGCCCGTAACCTTTAAGGTCCCCCCTTCCACATCATCCTAAACCCATCCTTACTTCCTCATCATAGAGTTAGAAAAAGGTAAAGATAAGATAAAATTCTTCACGCTGCAACGGCTGGACGGATTTGGATGAAATTTGGATTAAAGATATTTCATCCCGGAAAATTTAAACGTTCCCGAGGGAATAACTATAGTCGAAAATTACGCGGACGTGGTCGCGGGCAGAAGCTAGTTATGCAATAAAGAACACATGCTGCATACAACAGCTGCAGGATCAAAACTATTGGATTAGACCAAAAAAAACAGAGGGCCCAGACAAGATGCACTATACGCTAACGATCGTTTCTATTTGTTTAGTGTTTAAACCAATCGCGTGACTGGCATATCACGTGACTTTTCGTATTACGTCATGTACCAGTGACGCGGTTGGTTTAAAAACTAAACGAAGAGAAACGCTCGCTAGCGCAGTGCATCTTGTCTGGGCCCTCTGTTCACGCGGCAAACCGTCTCGAACGCGAGAGTGACTATAGGTATTATTCATACGAGAAACGCAAACGCTATGGAGACGTTTTTGTGTACGTAAAAATAAACTACAGGCTCAGATGATTTATTGAACTTAAGGTTATTTCGAAGAAAATAATTAACAGTGCTTGGTGAATAAATATGTCATTATATACTTAAGTTTTGTATTTCATTCATTTTCAATTGTGGGCACTAAGCACTAAGCTGGATTCCATTATAGACCGTGTTTTTTTTGATTTACGACAACTTTAAGGGAACGTTCTTTAGGTCAAATAAAGTTAATTTCCCAAAGACAGACAAATGATAACTCTTACGGTTTTAAAGATATTTAATTTTTAAATTTAATCAGTTAATCACGTTGAACTAGTATAAAAGGCTCTTAATTGATACGAGGGTGGATTGAAAAGTTCTGAGCCTGGTAAAAAAAACTAACTGGCTCACTTTTTATAACAATTTTATTTTTCGACATAGTCTCCATGAAGGTCAATGCACTTAGTCCACCTCGCCTCCAACTTCATTATCCCATCAAAAAAAAAAGAATCTCTGAGGTCGTTAAAATATGAGTCTACTGCTTCTTGTACCTCCATATTAGTCGAAAATCTTTGTCCTCCCAAGTGTTTTTTGAGGTTTGGGAAGAGATGATAATCGGAAGGAGCTAGATCCGGCGAGTAAGGGGGATGCGGCAGCACTTCAAATCCACAATCATGTATTTGTGCCATTGATTTCGCCGAAGTGTGAACGCGAGCGTTGTCTTGGTGAAACAATACTTTTTTCGACAGCATTCCAGGTCTCTTTATTTTAATTTCCTCTCGCAGACGACGTAAAAGAGCACAATAGTACTCTGAATTTATTGTTTTGCCCTTTTCGAGATAGTCTATCATGATAACCCCCCTGCAATCCCAGAAAACCGAGGCCATTACCTTATTAGCTGACAAAATGACCTTGGGTTTTTTGGGTGGTGGTGAACCTGGTCTTTTCCATTGCCTGGATTGTTCTTTCGATTCTGGTGTACTGTGGTGGACCCATGTCTCGTCCATAGTTATAAAACGATTGAGAAAATCTTCAGGGTCACGTTGAAACATGTCCAAACAATCTTGGGAAATTGTAACCAGTACTCGTTTGTTCTCGACTGAAAGCAGTCTAGGCACCCACCTGGCTGACACCTTAGAAAATCCAAGAACATCGGTGATGATGTTCTGTGCCCGCTCATAAGAAATACCCATTGCTTCCGCTATCTCCACAATCTTCAATCGCCTATCCTTCATTATCGCATCTAATATTTTATTGACATTTTCATCCGTAGTAGGCGTCAACGGCCGCCCACTCCTAGGCTCGTCTTGAACAGTCTCCCGGCCACGTTTGAAATCAGCTACCCATCTTTTTATGGTAGCATACGATGGAGCAGATTGCCCTAATGTTTTGTTCATATCTTCAAATATTTGTTTTGGTGTTAACCCCTTCTTTTGCAAATATTTTATGACAGAACGGTGCTCAATTTTATCCATTACTTGAAAAATCAGTGACCTTATGTAGCAGTTCCAGCATAAAATGCAAAATTGTGACAAGAAAAAAACAAAAGATAGTGCATAATGGCGACTAAATATGGCACTTTTACCTGCCAGTATTTATTTGTTTTTTTTTTATTATATACAACCTTAGGCTCAGAACTTTTCAATGCACCCTCGTAACAACAATTTTCTTTTAATTCTTATGAGTAAAGAGTTTCCAATTGTTAGGTTTGTATACGCGTCCATGGAATTTGTAAGTACTAAGTACTAAAGTACATCTGGAAGGTGCACTACACCATAACGCGAGCCGAAAGAAATGTACTAAAGCTTACTGCGTCCCTTTCTAAAGGTGACCATATTTGAATTGCAATTTACGAACAAATTAATTTTACAAGCCGGTGGGGCAGTAAACGAAACAATATTTACTTATTCAACTGATTGTATTCAAAATTGATATCTGTGGATCTGTAGATCTGACAACTAATCCGTTGACAAATTGAGGAAAAGTAGCCGCCATCTTGAACTTTTTAGTTATTCAACTGATTGCCTCCAAAATCGATATCTGGGCATCTGTGTGGTCTCTGTCAAGGAATCCGTGGACAGACTGAGAAAAAGTAGCTGCCGTCTTGAACTTCTTAATAAGAGCAGGTAGAACAAAATACAAGCATTGAAAGCTTTCAAACAAAATCTAGTATTAAGTTGTCATTCAAGTGTCAATTTCGAGTTATAGGAGATCACACAGAATACACAGATCCCCAGATCCACATACAGGTACATTTCTTTCGGCTCGCGTTATCGGTGGAATGCACCTTCCAGATGTACGTTATTACTTACTAATTCCATGGTCACGCCAACATTGACGTATTTGACACTCACTATTAGTTAACTCTAAAGGCCCTTTTAGAATGATCAAAGATATAACATTCAATTACTTTGTTCTAAACAGAGAAAATATATTTTTTTGCTATATTTAAAAATCATATCTACCAATTAGTTTCTATGGATATACCTAGTAATATGCCGAAGTTATCGTAAATCAAAAAAAACACGGTGTAGACACATATTTTAGGTAAAATAGCGAAAATCTCGCTACCCGGTGCATCCCAATTTTCGAATACGACTAAAATGTGTTTCTTTATAGGAATTTAACTTGGTGCCAATAATAAAAAATAAAGGACATAGAAATACCTGTTTCATGAGAGCTCTGGTAGGTTTTGAACCCACATTTTATACAAGGTTACTTTTTTTTTTTTTTTTTTTTAAATTTATTTATTAAAAAGGGCTTTGTCGCTGAGCGACAAGGTTACTTATGGTCCTTTCTGATTTGTTTACATCTGAGCCCATTTCAATTGATACTGACTTTAGTGATGTTTTCTTTCGGGTGTACCTCACGTACAGTCATGAGATTTAATTTCGTACCCACTTTAGGTCCAAAGTCAATCTGACATTCTACAACAATAAGGATGTCGAGTTTCCTAAAAGTTACAAATGACTTGACATCGCTGATGATATTGACGACTTCAAGCGTATTTTTCTTGAAATAGGTCCCAAATTAACGCTTGTGACCGTGCATTGACATGAGCGTAAATCTAGGGTGAGATCTAGTAAAGATTGTCGCTCGGCAATGGATCGACTATTTAAGTTATATGAAAACAATAGCAGGGCGCGAGCATTGCGTCGTCCACTGAAAAGTGTATCGTACTAACACAAATCAATGCTCACTTTCCAATGTCTTTGAGCTGATTCTGGTGCCGAGCAGTACACTGACTTGAAGTACACATTTGCGTCGGGACCCCTTCGAAACGCATACTTTTTTTCGCATAATGTATCATTTCGCATAAAATCATTTCGATCGAAAATCATTTGATAAACGTCTTTAGTATTTATATTAGGTTATGTTACGTTAGTTTCGTTTTTAAAATAAACCCCTTTTCACTGTAAAAACTTTTACAATAAATTAAATTTTCGATTTTATGCGAAATGATTGATTATGCGAAATAAACATTATGGATTCCGATAGAGACCTGTTTGCGTCATTGGCGTCCGTGTGTAACCGGTGTTAAAATTTTAATTACACGGTCTGTAATCGATTGTAATGCAGCCGCAGTTGGAATGTCTCTAAAACCATTCCAGTGATAAACTACGCGCCATTTAATATTGGATGAAATTAAAATGAATCAGATTCTTCTGGTTATTCTTTTTGGCATCGCTAGCGTTTACAGTGTTACTTTAAAAGAGGATGATAAAAATAGAGTTCTAACCAAGCTATATGACCAATTTAACGCCGAAGATGTCACAGCTGACGACAAGTGTTTGCAAGAACTTGAAAAGATTATGTTTGAGACAATAGAAAATGACCCTGAGAATGAAGATAAAGTTATTAAGAGAAGCAAGAAAGCTATGTCGTATTGTGTAGACCTGATAGACAAAGTAGAAGAAGAGACGAAGTTACCCGAACCATTGAGTTCGGAGAATTCAAACGAGCGCAATTAATATGATTGGCTCCTTACTCATGTGTTGGCCATATGTGTGGCAAATTGGTTGTCTTACTCAGACACATTTTAAAGACAATTATCTCGTTCCTTTTTTCAAGCTTGTGTATGAAAAACTTCGTCGCTGGTCTTTTGGATCCAGTGTTCTCCTCTAAATTAGGTATGTTGATGTCATTGAATATAATTTGTTTAATTTCTCAGAGACCGCTGGACTGATTTGCTTTTTTATTTATTATTAAAAAAACACGTTCAAGGAAAATTTGCTCTATTCGCTAATTGGACATGATCCTTGTCCTTTTTTGTCTCTAAGTAATTTCTCTTTGGTCTTCCCCTGCCTTTTATGATAAATCATCAAAGTATATCAATGATTAAGCACTTGCTACGATAAGTCTGTTTTTATTAAAAACATCTTAAAATAATTTGTTAAATATAATTGAAATTTAAGCAACAAAATAACTAAATTTATGTAATTGAGAGACTGTGAATTTTAATGTTGTCTAAATCAAACCAAAAGGATGGAATATGTTATTTTGAACTATAATACGAACAGTAGGTATCGTTTATTACAAGTTATCCGGACTTTAATGCAGTGTATTATATCTACAACATGCATTGTTCCTAAGTTTTGGATGTTTTTTATGTATTTCAGTATATATTTCCCTATAAAAGTATTCTTATCGTTATCTAGCACAAATAGTACGAACCTAGAGTTTGGTTTGGTAGGTCAACTTGCGATTCGCATCTTTAGAATTATAGTGCCCTAATTCAAACAATTTGTATTTCGCTTTAGGCCTTTATAGTAATAATAATAAATTAATGACTCAATGTCGAAAGCTGAAATGTTGATTTAGGTCACTATAACTCTAAAGGTGCGGATTGTTGTTGTTAAATTTTTACGGGTTACGGATATTCTACCGACAGCGAAAACTGAGACGAAATGGTCGAATCTTTTAGAACACCTTCACAGATTGAGCGATGTAAGGAGGCACTAATCTATGAGGAATGCAAAACAAAATTGTTAATTCAATGTGCTTTATTGAAAAACAAACAAGTTCTAAAATCGTTACAATAAATGATATTGTTAAATTTTTATAAATAAGTAAATATTCATCAGATTTATAAAATACAAATATTGCAGTATGGTTGATTATTCTAAAATACAGTGAAATAGCCTGTGTCCGACTAAAACTCCTCGCTGTAGCGTTACTAACGTTAAATAACCGTCGCAAACACCGGAACTAATTAAAGAACTTAAGTTACCTCTATCAGGAGAAACAATTTGTTAAAATCTTTTTTAAAACAGAGAAACACCCTATAACTTGTTGGCTGCCGCGCCATCTGTTGTCACTTTGTGAAATTAGCCAGCAACCTGAATATGTACATTTATCAATACCAGGTATTTTGGTTTTCTTAGAAAATGGACTCATTCATTATCGATACTTTAAAGCTTTATTTATTTGAGTTCTTTCCTCGAGCTCCTGACGCTATTCCATACGACGACTATTTCACGGCTCTTAATATCTCTTACCCCATATAACTTTAACAAAATATAAGTCTATATCGATCAGTGATAGTGTTGCCATCATACAGTTGGAGAATTAACGGAAGAATCCTGAAGAAGTTCCTCGTTTTTGCTCTATTCGGGGACCTTCCACTGTTGCCAGTCAAGAACTCTGGAACTATCAGTCATCCCTAATCATAGTGTGTACACGTATCGGCAGCGTGAGGCGTCTTACGAGTGATATGGTGATGAGGGATGTTACGCTCTTCCCCAATTAAAGATAATCAGCGACACTACAAGATGAACCAAACCGCTATATACAAAACAGCCCCTAGCTCAGTTGTTAGCTGGCTCGATTTCAGTCACAGAATCGATTTCCGTCTTGCAGAAAAAGCATTGTTTACTGTTCAGAAGATGCTGCATCACACAGGCTCTGTAATTTTAATAAAAAAAACAACTGAAAAGGGTAATTGCATAAAAGATCTTACAGTATCGAAGGGTACCCAAAATGGCTCACCTACTTTTAAGATAAGGTAGGGTAAAGTCACATAATTCCCAATCTTTGCTGGTAAGACTGACCTGCAGGAGTGGTGTCCGCAAGGTACGAATGCGGTGTCCGCGGGGCGCGCGTAGCAGATCGTGCACAGCAAGTCCGACTGCGTGCCGCTGGAGCCGGGTGACTTGTCCTTTCCAAAAATTTACAAGATCATACATCAATGGCCAAAACCCATAAAGGTTATGGTTTTGAGGAGTAAGGTTTAGGAAAAAATGCAATTTTATAGTAGGACAGGCAAGCAACTTTACCTGTTGGGAATGGATACTTAGCTGAATTCACCGTTGTAATTAGTACATACAACGTCAAAGTAAGCAGACGCTTACACACGCTATGTCATCATAATTATTTCTTGCATAATTTAACTTTGTACCTTGACAAAAGTGTCTTTGGCTATCCGTAGCGCCTCGACGACGGCCTCCAAGGCTTTCATCTCATCTTCCGTCACGTCATCACGATCTGGTGAGAAAGTATAGGTCGTTTCATAAATGGAATGAATGGGGAAGTAAAACTACCTGAAATGCAGGTTTTGTGTTTGAAATTCGAACTACCAGTTAAAAGGGACGGAGTGTTAGGAGTACAACATAATGGAGACCCGGGATAGCCTTGAGGTGCGGGGGTAATTAACGACGAACCTCTTAAAGTTACCATGGCCCTCTTCCCCGCACTTCATGCATACCCTGGCTCATTAAATTGTATGCCTAATTACGTAATGAGGCATACAATTTAAAGGCAAACACAAGTCAATTAAATTAAACGGCTTCATATAATAGATAATTGCTATAGTAAAACAACTATAAGAACTAATAAAAAAAATTATCCTTCTGTCATAAGCCTAACCTAGCCGTTAAAAACTCCCCTGGCCCCGGTACGGGAGTAAAAGAATATGCAATTGGTAGTGTAAGTGCTGGAAACTTGTCAGTGTCACTGGTAGATCACGTGACTTTTCGTATCACGTCATCTACCAGTGACGCGATTGGTTTAAAAACGAAACGAATAGAAACGCTAGTTAGCGTAGTGCATCTTGTGCTACTGGGTTATTGTATCTTATCTGTGGGTGACTACGTGTGTACGCCTATCTTCCTTCTCATAGATTTTGATGAAGTTTCATAATGATATAATGCCCTCTAGGTACAGTAGAGACCTAAAGCTTCCTGGGTTTTTTATTAATATCTCACCACAGAACTTTGTAGCGAAAAACCAAGATACTTTGACAGTAGTAGTAGCAGTAGCGTGTGCAGCAGACCAGCACGCATTGTCCTGCTGCCCGCGCCACCATTCCGAATTCAAACACGCGATGTGAACATGTAGCTACAAGTTCGTACACAACATCTGATCGCCGCCGTGCACGCCATCGCGGATGCGGGATGAACGCATTAGTTTGGCCAAAGCTTAAGAGTTTGAAATAAGAAAATAGGGCTGCCACAGGGAGACAGGGATCATCACATTAACTGAAATACATTCGTAAGATTAGGTTATAGGATGACTCGCCAAAAATAACGAGATATCACTAACACTTATAGAAAGAGAAGTGTCCATCCTTTGTTTTCCCGAGCATGAACTCCAAGCCGTCCACCCGGAACAGAGGCTCCATCACCAGGCCCTTGGTCACTTTATCCAGGTGCTACAGAAATATATAAGGCTGTTAATGTTGCAGTTGTGGACTTAATGTCTTAATTTGATTTTATTACTACAACTTGAAAACATTTTAAAATCAGGTTCATAAGGAGCAATCCAAAAATGATCCAAGAAGCAGAGAGTAATCCAATTGTAACAAGCACCAATGCAGGATGGATGACCAAAATCAAAATAATTTGCAGTAGTTGACCATACAAAAGAGAAGCGACGAAAACAGAATTATTCTTAAAAAAAAACTACGTTTCGTGGGCATAACTTTTAAATTAAATTTAGGAAATTTTTCAAAGTGACTTTTGACTTTAGTTGACTGACACAAGATTATTTCTTGAACTGACGAAATTTGACGTGAGCCTTACGAGGATATGGGCGTGTATAATATGTATATTGTTGACGCCTTGGGAACGTAAAATATCTATGACTTTGACTGAACACATGCGTTTGACCCGTAATGGCAATAATGAGAAGTTTGCAGTAACAGGCTATCCACACTTGTCTGAACTCTTAACCAGGATGACAGGTCGCATGAGACAGTCGATTTGCCTTACACACATAAAATTGGGTAGGTACTATTTAATAGGTTGCGCATGTAGGTTAAAAATGTCTCAGTTATATCTCCCCGGGAAAAGTAATTCATAGTATTAAGAAGGCTTTACAGCACGTGGCAGCTTGGGGTCCAAGATCCTGATGAGGCAGCCGGCGACCGGCGCAAGCGCAACGTAGTAGTGTACGCGGTCGGTGTCGGGCAGCCCGCGCGACACGAGCCGCGCGAACCCCGCGCCGCCGCCGGCGCGCACGCACACGCGGGACACAACTGCCATCAGCATCTGGTTCCATATTCAAATTTCAAAACTTGTCGACGCCAATCACTGTAAAGCAGTGCGAATCTCATTGCTACCAATATGGAGATCTTTCTCGCACTGATTAACAAATGAAAGCCTATTAGAAGAGTCTCTTTAGGGTTCCGTATCGTATCCGTTCATCTGTCTTACATTATTAGAGTAAGTCTATATTGGAATCGCTAATCGTCATTTGTCCTAATACATTCGTTTGTCCGAATTTTCGAATATCTCATAGCTATTTCCGCCAGAATTTCAAGTTATTAATGTTGTATTGTTACAATACCTAACCGCAGATATTTTTGGAAAGCCTAAAAAGTTGTCTGACTCAGCTGAAAACCAATTTAGGTCAAACAATAATTCGGACAAACGAAGCTTTAGGACATACGTTATTAGGGATTTCGAGGGACACTATTTTAGGGTTGCATCTTTTGAATCGTAATATGTTACCGGTTGGAAAATAAACCTAATTATTACATGGCGCATCAATAAAAGAAAAAGATGCCACATTCAGGCGTTTTTTCTTTTTCTTTTAACTCACTCACAGAATAACTCGTCTCTAAAGTTGAAACCATAATCCTTGAGACACCTTTGACAGATACAGGGTTACCAGGGCTAACTTGGCGCTGGTAGATTCTTGACGTGTAAAAGTGCCCGTACGGCCTACTTACTGAATAAATGTCTTTTATCTTTTTTTATCTTTATCTTCACAGCAATTAAATTTAATCATTAGTAATTTACTAACGTGACGTGAGGAGTTGTCAAAGTTGTCTCGCGGGTTATGGTTTCCACTTTAGCTACTAGCCTGGCAAGTCCTCCCGAGAAGCAGCTCGTTCTGCGCCTCGCAGGCCGCCGGGTCCGTGAGGATGGTGGGCGCCAGGCACAGCGTCATCTCCAGGGCACGCGCCAGCCCGTGGTACAGGTCGAAGCAGGTGGCGCAGAGCTTAATCTGACGAGACTCGAGGTGAGCGTCTACGTTCACTCGGTCCATCTGCGTGAAACGGTCAAAGAGTAGAAAGGATTTTTTACTTTCATAAGGAGTTATGATGCTACAGCACTTATAAGTAGGATTTGAAATTGTTGAGGTGG
This sequence comes from Acleris laterana, assembly GCA_963966035.1. Lineage (NCBI taxonomy): Eukaryota > Metazoa > Arthropoda > Insecta > Lepidoptera > Tortricidae > Acleris > Acleris laterana. The sequence continues at coordinate 8,776,526 of OZ014458.1, read as the reverse complement.
AAATTTATAGCTATAAAAGCTAGCTAGGCCATTGTTTTACTCCACCGTAGACCTAGTGAACATGAATAATTAATTTTTTTTTTAAATTAAAATCTCAGTTATAACAAAAAACTTAATATCTAATTACAAGCTTCGCCAAACTGCGAAGCAGTTTGTTGGCGAATAGAAACAATAGGGGACAATCTCACACCAATTGACCTAGTCCCAAACTAAGCTCTAGGCTTGTACTATGGGTACTAGACAACGATATAAATACTTATATAGAGAAATATATACTTCAATACATAGAAAACATCCATGACTCAGGAACAAATATTCGCACTCATCACACAAATATCTGCCCTTACCGGGATTCGAACCCAGGACCACTAGCTTCGTAGGCAGGGTCACTACCCACTAGGCCAGCGCGTCGTCAAATCTTCGATAGGTTGCATCATACATAACAGATTGTGCGAACAAAAGCTAAACCTCTGTACAGTCAACCAATTTGATTCCTACGCCGTTGTAGAATATTGTCGGTTTAACTCCTAGGAAATTACCATACGATAGCATGTGTCAGTGCGGATCATAGAATTATCGCCTTTCCGATCACAACAAGACTTAATTCTAATGAAGTTTAAACGATTTTTCTCTATGAGATGAGAAGCTTTAATTTTGACGGAATGACAAATAAAAAGTCTTCGTTCCCGTTGTATAATACTTTTCAAACTCAATCTCAAGTGCACTATTTGAGTGTGAGGGACGACACGATACGGAGTTCGAACTGCGATTTTTGGAATAGCCCTATTACAAATGCCCAACCACAATTAAATTACGTCTCATATCGACAAGTTTTTTTTTTTACTCAAATTGCTATATAAGGTATTAATGCAGTAATACTAATAAACTCTTTTCATGATTGTTATCAAAAGCAAATTACAGATAGGATAAAAATATCATGACCCTTAGCACAACGTCATCTCAATAAGCACTGTCATAGTAGATAACTTAATTTAATTCGACATGGTTCTACAAATAATGGCCTAGGAATCAAATTAGTTGACTGCACAGTCAGCTCCTGGCAACATTATGTCAACTTGTAAAGTCATCCGTAATCCATGAAACGGATACAGCTAATATATAAGCCAAGAGGTCCAAGCGTTGGTAACGGTAAATGTCATTCAAATAGTGGCTACTGAAAACTAGGGTCGTGGCACAAGTCGTGGGTCGTGCGTGCCCCGCCACGCCACGACATCATGCTGAATGGCACCCTGTCTGGTCTGACACCAAGTATTTGCACATTTTTCTAGTTTGGCATACTTTTTTCGCGTTAATTTTATTGTGACGATTGTGTATTTTTTTCACAAAAGTACATTATGCTTAATAAAGTATTTAGATACCAAAGCCTTTTCGACTGGATGAGGTTATAAGAATCAATAAATGGTCCATTGCTCTTAAATATTTACCTAATCACAAAATTAACAACAAAATGTACAAAAAAAGGAGTAGATAGTCGACCTCGACAAATTCGACGAATGCGTTGCAATAGTAGGGACATAGGGTAAAGTCACCAGTGGTCAGCCAGAGACCAGTAATCGACCTTATATGAGTGCGATCTTTCGTACTCTTCCCACTGATATAAAGTACATGCAGTGGCCGACTACAGGTCCCTGGCTAACCACTGGTGACTTTACCCTACTCGTATTTATTAAATACCTACGGGATAGATGGAGGCTTAGATGATGATCATTCATAGTAGCTTAAGATTTTGGTTCCCATTTTCTTCTGTACAGCCAAGGGCACCAATATTTCTATGGCAATTAGGTCTATGTATACATATTTTTGTACCTATGTGCGGATATTTATTTTTACACGTCCCTGTATGATATATCTTTGCTTTATGGATGAATCAACTTTTAAGGTATCTCCTTTTCTTTGGCGACATTAAAACTTTCCTGTAGGGTTAGACAAGTTGCCATCGTTCACGAACGCTAGCGTTAGGCGATCACTTTGGTGATCACCTGTCACTTGGCGAAATAGGCTAGACAAGTTGCCATCGAATGTAACGCTAGCGTTAGGCGATCACTGTCGACATGCATTGTCAAAAATGAAAAATCTAGCCAAAGTGTATGCCCACGATGGATACAACCTCGCTCGTTTTTTTTCTAAAAATGATAAATTTGTCTATACTTTTCGACCTTAAAAGTCAAGTTGACGCTGTCGCAGATGTGCATTGGAAATAAACATATTTAGGTACGTATTATGTTGTATTTGTTACATTATTTATTTACATGCGGTTTTTCATAAAATGTTATGAGATTGTGATTGTGTTGTGTGTTATTCTAAGGTAAATATGTACGTGTATGTATGTGTTATGAATTCTTGTAACATGTAAGAAAAGTTACTTCCTTTGTATGAACGCGTCTCCCAGGCATTGTTAAATAGTTTCCCTATTTAAATCAATAATGAAGATCAGATACAGGTTTACGTTCAAATCACGTGAAAGCGCAGCAGGGGCGCACAGGCATACCCAACTATTTTTACATGACCGCCTAAAATAAGGAGTGTAATGTTTTCAGGGTTAATGTATGTATGTATGTACGATTTTTTATTTATTTAGTGTAGTTGTGTTTGACTTTCTTTCAGCTACACCTTAAAATCGGATAACATTTGCTAAAATTGCGGTACTGTACTAATCGTAATGACATGGGCAGAATAGTACAGAAGCCTGTACTCGATACAATTAACTAGAGCAGCGTGTTTGTGATATAGATATACCTACAGTTAATTTTTAATTTACAGGGACCTAGACTACACGTGATTGGAACTAAGAAAATATTTATGAAGTCCACTGGATACCTATAATGATATTCGCAAATGCAGATCATGGTGTGTATACAGTTTTATTCCGTATTTTTAGTATTTTACCTAACCTGGCGGACGTTACCTGCATGGATACGCTGCCTAGGTCCCACTTCAAACTTCCTCTGTCAAACTGAGAACGGCGGCTGCATCAGTCAAACCAGTGAAATGGCATAAATATGTCTGCTTTTAGCCAAGTCTTTATGTTTTGGGGGAGGCGTGAGATAACTCATTCATTAAGGAAATTTCCTCATGCCTAAATGACGTTTCGGGTGACCAGCTACTTTGGCCAAAGATTAAGCATTAAATCTATGTAAATAATTTGCTTTTTATTCATATAAGTTATTTGATCTCTCTGAAGTGTCTGCAAAACCAATATAAACTAAATGAGAATAAGTACAGTCGCCAATAATAATTTATATTTCACATTGCGTTACGCTCAAAATTATCTGACACGCTCTCTGCCTCTAGACGTGTCCAATAGTTTCAGCCCTATATTGGATAATATATTATTGTTGGAGACAGCGAGTACATAACCTTTCTTAACCTTTGTCCAACAATATTTCAGTATTTTAGCGCCCTTACGAATATTTGACTTGAATGTAAAAAAAATGTAGAAACAAAGTTATAGTTTATATTCATGACAAAAATTATGATAAGTCATTTTATTTTAATTTCAGAAAAAAACCAACACCACTGTCTCCAGCCACTTCGCCCACCAATTTTACCACATAGTATGCATTGTCTAGAAGGACTGCAATGCAGATTAACTGGATCCGTACACTCCGATGTTCCTGTGATGTCTGCGTTAATACAATTATGTACTTTTCCATAATTTCTGCTCAGTAAAATAATCAATTCATGCTGTCTTCATTCCTATAATACCTTCCAAATATGCTCGTTTTCCCATAATGTCGGATGTTGTAGGTAGGTTGAAGTAAATGTAAGCAACTAAAGTAGGTACGACTTTAAACACATCGCAGCAAACAAAGTGTGCAAAAATATATCAACACACTCTACATACACTGCTTAATTAATTGAGTTGAGTGCGGGTATTTTTGAACGCCTACTCCGATATTTGTTGGTGACTGTACGGTCACGAGCGTTAATTTGACACCCATTTCAAGAAAAATATGCTTGAAGTCGTCAATTTCCTTTCGTCCACTTTCACAAGTAAGATTTCATAACTGGTTTTGAATAATGATTTTTTTTCACTGTTTCTTAACCTGTTATTAAACAAAATTTTTTTTCCATTTTCATAACCAGAAACTAGGTAGGTTTAGGTTATATTAGTTTTGCAGCAGGCCCGGAGGGCCAAACCACCCAGAAATAGGAGCTCCGCGTCAGCGGAGCTCCGTCGACACTGTCTGATTGATTTGAAATAAGAGTGTCGACGGAGCTCCGCCTGAGCTATTTCTGGGTGGTTTGGCCCTCCGGGCCTTCTGCAAAACTAACATAACCTAAACCTACCTCATTTTAAACAACTCGTTTTGTACACATCGTGTAGGTGTATGACTAGACAGAACAAAAAAGTACCATTTTACGTGTTCAAAGAAGTCGTACATGGATGTAGAACTAAGCGGTTATTAATTTTATTCAGCTGAACAAACGAGAAAAAAATTCTGACTAGTTCAGTTATAACTTATTTTATTTTCAACTGAACAAACGAGTAAAAAAATCTCACTTGTTCAGTCAACTGAACTCTGTGACTGAACTAAACAACTGAACTAGTGGGAATAGAGGGACCTGACTACAAATTTGTCAGACTGCCTGCGCACAGTGGTCGCGTTATATGCGTGTGGTATCGTTCCCAAAACAAAACGATAAGGGAAATGGCTGAATACTGTAAATAAAGTAAGTACTAGTTGTACTCATGTCCAATATGCAAAACCTGTCAAAAATTTTGGTCACGTTATGGCGTTATATACTTTCGAAGTATCTTTAAAAGGTCCTAGTGCCCTAACGCGACCAAAATTTTGGTCAGTTTTTACATATTTGGCATTGGTACAACTAATACTTACTTTGCTCATAATATTCAACCATTTCCCTTATCGTTTTTTTTGGTAACAACTATCCGCCGTTGAAAGTACATAACGCCATAACTATTTTTGAACAGTTTTTGCATAGGTATTTGACATGAGTACTACTAATACTTACTTTATGTACAAAATTCAGCCATTTCCTTTATCTCTTTTTTTTGGGAACGATAACACGTCTTTCAGCCGCCATATTAGTTAATGCGACCTCCGACATATTTGGATCAGGGAGTTGCTCTCTATCCTGTCAGGCCAGAATAATCCATTTCCAAGATCGTAACCAAAATAGTCGTGACCTCCTGTAATAACAGTGGTGGCTAAATAATTAGGAACGCTTGCATTTTTCCCATATAATTCATAATTGCCTACAAATATACTTTCAATTTTGACAACTAATCAAAAAGTTCTAGACCTATTTTATTTTTAGATACACTTATCGTTAATTAATAAACTAAGCCTCAAATTTTTGTACAGTTTACCGCTATTAAAAACGAATATTTTTTAAAGGGATTTAAAAACTTAGTGCTGACGTATCCATACAAAGTTTTTTAACATGAAATTGATGAAATATTCGATTTTAGCAGCGACAAACTGTACATACATTTAAACAGATTATTATATAATGATAAGTGTAAACTAAAAATAAAAATGGTCAAGAAATTTTTGATTGGTGGTCAAAATTTAAGTCATAATTGTATTAAGTATATCTTACGAGAAAAACGCAAGCGTTCGGTTCCTAATTATATGGCCATCAGTGTAACTTCGAGCAATGAAACTTTACTAAAATAATGTACTTCGATTTTGTTTTGAACGTTTAATACTTGAAATCAATAATTTTTTGATTCATAGCATTTTTTGGATGAGGTTTTAAACATAATAAATTAATAGTAATTCAAACTCATTTCACCAAACAATTAAGTATAATCCTGCCTCTAATTAGTAGGGCTCATCCTGGATTTGGCTCCAATTATAAAAGGACTGCTCCGCACTACAATATAACCTAGGGGGCGACCTTTGAGACATTCAATGGAAGTTGAGATACTCCTTCCATACAGGCTGCAGGCTCCGTGTAAAAATGAAACACCGGAATTTGTAATTCTGCGACAAGGGGTTGATAATAGTATATGGACATCCGGCATCGACAACCAGCCGTCTGTAGGATTTTCTTTGTTGCCTAAAACACACAAAAGTTATTTTATCAATAAATTGTATGATATCGGTTAAGTATACTTACTTGACCTCGCTATAAGTAACTAAGTACTATTTTTTTCCGAAAACCATACTACTATATATATATATATATATAAAGAGTTTTCAATAAAAGAAAAAACGCTCCCTCGGTTAATTTAAACGTTGGGCGGGACCTTGTGAATAAAAAACATTACACATATTCAGGGAATGAAACATCCAATACTTTCATTAAATATATGTCATAACTTACTCTTGTCTTATACGAGACCTAGCTTCATCCGATTGTAGGAAGACGATCCTCCTCTTCAAGACTGTGTCGTTGTTGAGAGCATCCCCCACTTGACGGATGCATCTACTAGCAGCGGTCCGTTGCGTTAATTGGTTGGATACCCCGTGATCCTCTGATCCGACCTTGTCGCCAGAAAGCTGAGAGCACACAGCACCTGAAATAATCGTAATAAATATCTTTATTGGTACTGACAAGTTTCATTGTAGGTATTGTTTATATAATGCACATACCAACTTATACATGTTAAAATCAAAATGATGCTTACCTTCAGTTCAAGGAGAACCTCCTTCAATCTCCTCAACGAAGTCAGGGAACGCAAAAGGCTGCAAAGAACTCTAAATGAGACCTTGCTTAACGTAAAATGTTCCTGAACAGCATTTCATGCATCCCGTCCGCGGCCTCCAGGCTCGCCCGAGAGATTTCTCTGGGTCGGCGCCTGGATAAGCTCGTACTGTTGTGAGCAGCGTATATGTAAGTCTCAGCGGAAGCATTTTTAATAAGAAATTAAAGTTCAAACAATATAATTTTATGCGACCGCGAAGCAATGATGACAGTGATGACACGGACTCAGTTGACAGTTTCTTGGTCGTTACGGCCGTCCATAGATACCGCCCTTAGATACCGACGTTTATATCGCACTGCTAGATGAAAATAGTAGTAACTCAAAATACAATGCATGTCAAAATCAACTTTAATTCAACTTCTTTGAACTTAAAACCAAACTTGCCATGATTTTGAGTTAATACTGTTTTGATCTAGCAGTGCGACATGGTGATTGTGCTCGTGTTCTATTCGACCTGTCAAAAGGGCAACTTGTCTAGCCTTTGTGTCAAAATAGTACCGCGTATCGACCGTAGTCGTCAAACCTATCGAGTGATAGTGATCACTTTTCAGCGTGTCAGTTGTAACGAGTGATATATCACGTGACTTACGTCATTCCCATACATTTTGCAATGACAACACATGTCGCCAGTGATCACCTAACGCTAGCGTTCGTGAACGATGGCAACTTGTCTAGCCCCACTGGTGACTTATGGTTAATAGTGATGTATGAATATTAAAACCAGACCATCAAATTTATGGACCTCACACGTAAAACACCTCTAAAAAAAATTAATCTTCGAAAAAACCTAGGGACAACATTGTCCCCTGCGTTACCAACTATATTAATGTACCTACAAAACTGTATTCTTTTAAATTAAATAAGTAAGTTCTAGTTGTCTGATTTAATAAATGTGTAAGCCATGTCGTAAGCAAATGAATAGTTTTTCTAAAAACGTGTATTTTGTGAGACATGACGAAAAATAGGGAGTACCTTAAAAGTTGATTCTCCCTTATAATATCCGAAAAATGGTGCCAAAGCAATTGATGGCTATTTCATAGCGGACAATTCCAAGCGAATAAAGTTTGGCCGTTTGTTTGGAACTGAGAACTATTGGTGCCAAAACGTGTAGCGAGCGGAAAGTTGCCGTCGAGTCTAAACGGTGTTCCAGAACTGCGACATAACATGGAACGTTGAGTTGGAAACATTCTTTGTTGCATTTTGGCAACGTAGGTTAGGAGTCGTATCAAGGCAACCATACCTATAAATACATCAATTCTAATAACATGACATGACAATAATATTTGCTACTTTTTAATGTCTTTAAGGATCTCAATAAGTACGAAATGCAATGGATTTTATACAAGATCCTTAGGGGCTATTGTCACTTAATACGAAATTATGAATATCGGACAGGCCATTATGAATACAGATTTTTTGCACCCGGTGTTTGCAGCAAGGTCATTTTCTTGCGCAAATTTTCTCGGTATATACAATGTGGTCCTCAGACATGCGATGTTTAAAACGGCTTAGGCTTCGTGAACATCAACGGGTGACTTGGTAAATGTTGCTATTTCTACTTTCCATCAAGTTATTAGTAACATAATTTTAGTATCTTCTATCAACGCAACGTCAATCGAGCGCCAGCATCGCACTCTCACCAGCGTCTACGCAGCGTAGACGCAACGACAATAACATGTTTCGAACGTCGTCAACTTGCCAGCGTTTCGTCACCGTTACATCAGAGTTGCGTCCACATCACCGCTCGAAAGACACTAGTGTGAGGTGTCTCTAAGTGTATGTTAGTCTGACCTCCTGCATCATAGTGATGAATTCCGAGAACGCCCAGTTCAGTTGGCTGAGTAGTGAGTTGAAGAACGACGCCGCCTCCTTCGGGTGGCACAGCAGATACTCTCTGATGCGGGCCTGGACCACTTCCGATGGACACGGGCCTGGAGATTACCACATACACTCATTTCAAAATAATGAAAATAAAAAAAACAAAGGTGCAATGAGTGTCTCTGATATTTTATGAAATGACTGACTTTTTGATCGGAAGCAGGACGATGGCGTAATCTGGCATCGAAAGCCAAGATCCACTTTGTGTCACTGCGTAAGTACTTAAGTGATCAGCAGTGATCGTTATCAACGTCCTGTAATGGTAGCAAAGTATGGTTGACAAAAAAAAAACAAATAACGAAGTATATTAAACATTATATATTTTACAAATTATGAGATTTATATACATATTTATAACAACAAATCCAAATTATAGTGAATAAATGACTAAAATTTGTTCAACAGATTTGGCTGTCAGTCGTTCACGTCGATTGGAAAAAATCCATTTTAAATAGCTAAATGACCTTTCTACGTTAACAGAAGTCACAGGAAGGAAATTTAAGTCTTTAAAATATTGCACACTATTTTTATTCACACCTTCCGGCATATAATACGATACGATATGCATTGCTTTATTTAGATAAACACGTCGCGTAGTGTAATTAGATTTTCAACTACAGTTATATTTGGATGACATTTTATGTCATTTGACGTACATGTTTTAAAAATATATTAGGGCGGAAAAGGTTTTGTACCGTAAGGATTTATATCTAGAGGTGTAATCTTTAGAAGGTAAGTATTTATTTTATGGTGAAGATCAAAAGTAAACAACCAAATGTGTTTGTTTTTCTGCTAACCATACCCTTTGCTACCAAAAGTGGACGTTGATAACGATCACTGGTGATCAGAAGGGTAGGCAGAGACCACTTTTATCAACCTGGTACCTATGATCCTAACAAGTATCTATGCATAACAATTAGGATAAAAATTATAAGGACAATTTACTACGAGACCAGATATTTCAAGAGATGATTCGGGTAAAAATATTGGTAGAAACAGCAGGGTGACTACTGTTGCGCCAAAGCGCAGCAATTATATTGATGAGTTTCTTCCTCGCTTCTAACCTCTCATAGCTACTGGTAAAAATCCTGCCGAATATCATGTAACAGTGTAATCGTATTACGAGTAACTATCGCATAGAAGAAACCCCTATAGAGATATTAAATCCATTTCTTTCACTGTTATGCTGCATCTAGCTAGATAGACATACCAAAACATTGGCTCATAAGTCCAGCGTCCACCTTAGCTCCAAGATTGTTTACTGTAGGCTCCCTGTCACCAAATCTAAAAGAATGAGTTGTGTCTCATTAGATTGGAAGAATTGCGAAGACACGGTCAAGAGTTTACTTTAGTTATTTCATAGTGATGGAATATAAATCTGTAATACCTGGCGGCGAGATGTGGCCACTGCCGATGCCTGAAGCCGAATCCTGAGCCGTGCCAGAAGCGGACCAGCACCCAGTTGGACTGCGCCCAGGCACGGTTCTGGTACGGGCGCACCAGCTCTTGCACCATGCTCATCTGTCTGCAACAAAACAAAATGACAATCCTCGTCCACACAGATGATAGAAGAACATTAACGTAATCACTACTTATACACAGTAAAGGTATAAAACAAAGTCACTTCCCGCTGTCTGTCTGTCCCTATGTATGCTTAGATCTTTAAAACTACGCAACGGATTTCGATGCGGTTTTTTAAATAGATAGAGTGATTTAAGAGGAAGGTTTTTATGTACCATAAAATCTGTTTTATGCACGGGTGTTACAGAAAACTCTCATAAACCGAAGCATAGCGAGGGCGGGTCGCTAGTTAATGGATATATGAATCGCAAGAGTTGCGTGAATTTGTTTCCACCGCTCATCAATTACCATCATGCATAGTCGCACATGCTGCTCATACATATTGACAGGTTCTTACTGTTTCATGGGCACCCTCTCGATAGCCCTCATGGTGGCCGGCTGCGTGGCGAAGGAGGCCAGGGTCTGCACAAGGGACTCGCGCGTGCTGGCCAGCACTATGCGCTGGTCCGCGAACTCGGAGCACAGAAACGAGGCACAGGACACCACCAGCTCGTCCCACTCTGACAAATTAACCTTGCGTTGACAACTATAGCCTGACAAGGTCGTGCGCGATCGTCCCAGTGACAGACGGAGGGGGAGACGAGGCGCGAGGTGACTTGATATACGTGGTGCGTATTGCGCACTTTCCTTCCCCGCTACACAGCTTGCGCCCATTAACGCCTAAATATATACCTTGTAAAACAACAATGGCATATTAGAATTTCCTTAAGGTTACGGGATTACCTATGGATGCAAATGGTGCAGTACCGGTCCTTATGGCAAACCTTGGGGGGAGGCAGTTGACGTCTTTCGGCTGAAGTGATAATGATGAAATATAGAAGAAGTCGAAGCCTTATCTTTATAGACTTATCTACTCAAAGATGACGACGCAACATGAAGCACTCTAATGTGGTCGTAGGTAATTAATCACCTGGTATCTGCTGCACGGGGATCGTGGGGTGCATGTAGAGCCGCAGCGTGTTGCACAGTTCCAACATGGCGTCCACGTGGTACTCCGGCACAAACGCGAACAAGGAGTCGCTAAACTCACGCGGGTTAGCCTCTGTATAAGAATAAACAGACAGGTACGTTAGACAAAGGAATCTAACCATATTATTATTTGTATGATTTGCATTGAGAGATTTCTTGTTAGTCCTTGGGGATCTAGTCCTATCCTTAAATTAATGATTTTCAAAAATCGACAATATGTATGACGTATGTTGATGACAGATCACTACGACCACTTTGTCAACTCCATTGATTTTGAGTACATAGAAATCAGACACGTTAGTAACGTTTGCATCTTGGCTGAGCCTTCAGGGTTGGCAACGCATTTGTGATCTTAAGATCGCATGTCCATGGGTCTCAGATTCCACTTACCATCTGTGACTGACTGACTGGCAGCCAACGCACAGACTAAACCGCTGGGCACTGCTTGAAATTTGGAGGGAATATTCCTGGGGTGCAGTATACGGGTAGATAAGAGAGTAGCAGGAACCTTATTCTATGGGAACGAAGTCGCAAGCTTTCTCTTCTTTTGTTTCAAATGGTTAGTGAAACAAAATATCTTACTTTGACTGGACTCGTGACTCGTCGACCCGACTTGCGCGTGCGACGCTACCCGGGGCGTTGTCGCTCTCGAGTTTGGACTCTGGGGACTAGAAAATGTTAGGAACCTTTGTTAGAAACATACAGCGGGAACAACTCACACAAATAGTCTATTGTAGTTTCAATCCTCGAAAACGTGGTTAACAAAATAATTTAGCGTTGTACGATTATATGTAAAATGAAGTAGTGCGACGTTTCATCTTGGGTGTCATACCTTTGGTCAGAGCTGGACTCGTACTCTAGCTGTAACGATGCATAGCTGCTTCCGCCTAGTAAGGAGCTCTTCCCGGGAAGGATTTCTTTGCTGGCTACCTGAATTACAAATACACAACATGAAGATTAGAAGCTCAAAAGTAGGTATTGAATGCATGGAAACTCTATTTATGGTTATGTTCCCAATTAACCCTGAGGAACCTCATTCTATTCTGGGTTAGAAAGATAAACATTTCTTTACCCTTAATTTGGTAAAAATGAAAAAGGTCGGGCATTCAAACCCTTTTTGATTTTGAATTAGCAAAAAATTTAAACACAATCCAAACAAAAAAAGTGGTCATTATGTATGTTCGCTGTGACGAACATTTGCCAAATTAAGGGTTAAAGCAAAATCAAGTTTACTGAATACCAAGCAATATAGACACCGTTATTTTCTCAAAACATCGCATCGTCGTATGTGTTATTATTTTTGGTATTCACAAGTTTAACCTAACCTACTTAATCATTGCTTTAAGTATCCTGAAAACATTATGGGCTCAGCAGAAAATGGTGTTTTGTAAAATAAATTTCGATGAATTCATAAAAGAATAAGAGCAAAAAACAATAGAAGCTATACCTGTGTGTGCGCAGCGTAGTCCATGTCCGAGGCTAGCCGCATAGAGTGCAGGGTGCCCGCGAAGTGCTTGGTCAGCTCGGCCTGCCGGTGCTTCGTCCAGATGGCCCCGATCACCCACGCCATCTGCAGCGCGCCAGCTTCCAGCTTCTCCTGGAGGCATCCATACTTATAACGAGGATTAGACTAGCAGCTAGCAGTAACAATATCAGAATTTGACTGCTGTTTTACTCTAGCTCAAGCGGATCTTATTTAGCTTAAAGCGGGTGTCCCTCGGAATCCCTAACAACGCTATGTCCAAGTTTTGCGGGTGGTAGGACCTTGTGCAGGGTCCGTCCGGATCGCTACCACTATCGTATCCATTAACCTACCGCCAAACAGCAGTGTCCGCTTTGATGTGTTCCGGTTTGGGGATAAGACAGCCGGTGAAATGACTAGCATAGAGGCATTCCATCTTAGTCCTGAGGGTTGGCAACGCATTTGTAGTCTTAGGATTGCATTGCAGTCTTGTGAATGCGAATGTCTATGGGTCACAATTTCCACTTAACATCAGGTGGCCTGTGTGATCGTTTGTCTTGTCTATGCCATAAAAAAAAATCGTTCGGCCGAATTTTCATTTGCCTTTAACTGGTTTGCAGATGAGTCTGGTACCTTTTTAAGTTTTCCAATTATATCTGCGGTTCAGTTAGGTTAGAGTTGTATTATAACAACATTAAAAAGTTATAAAATTTAAGCGGAAATGGCTTTACAAATGACGATTAGGGATTCGATAGGGGAACCCTTAAAGCGATGAAGTGGCTGCTGACCTGATGCACCATAAAGCAGCACCTGCTACGAAACATCTATAGTACCTATGTGCAACCTCAATACTAACTGGAGAGGAATGAATCAGCTTTAGGTATTGAATGTACACACCACCTCTGTCTTACTCGCTGCCAATGGCTTAGTACTCGACTGCACGGTGGTGGTGGTGCGGCGCAAAAATGAATATGATTTTTGTCAATATTTTTGCTTCAACAGTACGTTTTTAAATGTAGGTTATCTAATAATAAGGCGAAAGAATAAATAAGACCTTACTAGCCGTTTTTAAGGAGTACCTAACATATTTATTGGGTTAATGCTGGGATACTTTCATCCTTTCCTGACAAAATAAACAATAGAAATGTTTAATAGGTAAGGTTAAGGTCGTGACTGACTTGTAACATTTCGGTGTAATGTATGCCTGCGGTCCTTATCTTTTCGACCCCAGATAAGGGCCGCGAGTGACACATAACACTGAAATGTTACAAGTCGTCGCCACCTTTATAATACCAACGATACCTCGTACACGGCCCTGGACCTGTCGAGTTCTTGAAGCATCCTCTCTGTGAGTTCCCGTTTGATTCTTTCCGTTTCGTTAGGCGCTTGAACTGAGAATAATAGTTTGTATTTAATTTATTTAATGAAGCACAATTAGGAGTTAAAAAAGGTCAGAACTGTATACAGGGCGTCCCAAGACTATGGGACATGAAGGGATAGTACCTTAAATATCGTAGATAGGATATTTTACTGAAAGAAGACATTACGTTATTAATGTAAAAATATTAAAAAAAAAATTTGCTTCGTCTGGGTATCGAACCGACTTAAATGTGAAAAAACCACCCGTATTTTTATGATGCCAATTGAAAGAATGAACAAAAAATAATAATTCTTCTTAACCCTTAAATTGGCAGTGTATCTAATAATGCACATACTATAATGTTCACTTTTTTTATTTTTTGGTTACTCCTTTTTTTATGCTGATTTCAAATCAAAAAGGGTTTGAATTCACGACTTTTTTTATTTTTGCCAATTTAAGGGTTAAGTAACATAGTATCTTAAAAGTTAAAAGTTGTATAACTGAAGAAAAGGAATTGTTGGCTAAAGTGTGTACAAAATAAGTCAAAAACATAGAACCCCGCATCGCGGCAGACCAAAGCGAAGTTAGCAATGATCTTCTATTGCAATGATCTTCTATTTTAAGACAGTACTATACTTTATTATAAAACACAATAATAGTAATGAGCGTGTCACGGGACGCTCGGCGCAGTTTTAATGCCTTCAATTATGACTGGTGGGAGAGTAGAAGGGAGGCCTGGGAAGGCTGCTAAGTGAACTAAAAGTCTTAAGAGTACTAACAGCCACCGGCGTTCAGTTCCGCTCGTATCACTCTCATCCGGTTCTCAATGTCGTGCAGGCAATCAGCCATGTCCAGCTGATTATCCCTGAGCTCACAAAGCTGAAAAAATAAAGAACATTTCCTAGCTTTAGAATGGGTACAGTCACGAGATTTAATTTGGTACCCACCTTAGGTCCAAAGTCAGACATTGACGATTTCAAGCATATTTTGGGTCCCAAATTAACGCTCGGGACCGTACTTTCCTCTTAACAACAAGAAATCTGATACCGGTTTTTTTTTATTTAACATAATAAAAAGAGATTTTACTGACCACTTTTCGATTTGAAATTGTACGATTGTGTCAAAGTATAGGTTGGTTATAAAGAGTTGAGAAAAAATCAGGGCGCTTTTCGGAGTGAAATTAATATGTTGAATCTCTAATTTTAACCAATAAACTGCCCGAAAATTATTGTAGTTATTTATGCTATCATGATTAACCGAGATATTACCACACCCGTCCTCACTCACATCACATCCGCGTTGTCAGGTGTTCTCGAGGCTTTTCGGACAGGGATTATGAATTGTCCAAACAACTCCTCTCTGTCGATAGAGTGAGGAAAGTCAAACAAGCTCGCTCACTCGACGGATAAAACCGGTAAGCTGAGAATGCACGCCCTTAAATGTGTTTTTTATTTTCTGACGGGAAACTTCAACTCCCCGGTTAATATTTGTTGCGTCGAGTTTAAGAACGAGTTGCTTGAGAGAAACACCACCAGCATAGTTCCAGGAAGTGAAAAGTACCGCGATTGCGTAAGATCCCCTACCTATTAATTTTGTAAGTATTTTTTTATGTACGTGGACCCTATCAGGTGATCTTACTGGATATCGCGAAAAGGACAGCGCTACACATAAATAGGATTTGATCCTTCATAAAGGCTCAGTTTCATGGATCGATAGCATGCTTGTTGCAATGCATTGAGGGGTTGATATAACACTCCGAGCCGAGACCTATATTGCAGCGACGCAATGCAATGCATTACGAAGGTTATCGCGCAATTAAAATGGTCTTTAATATGGCCTCGTTACCTTCTCAGCGTGTTTGATGGCGGCGCCATGGTAGAGTGCCAGCAAGCCGTCCATCAGCCGCAGGTACGCAGTCCTCACGTCTGTTGCGCCCGCGCCGGGCATCATGGAGCGCGTGCCCTTTAGCGCCAGTGCGGTCTCTCCGGTAGCCCTAAAAAAAAAATGTTGGTAGTCTACAATTAACAAGATACCAACTCGAAAAAAATGGCACCAGATATCAAATCGGTCCGGCAACCCAAGTCGAACCTAACAGAGTAGAAAAGTAACTATAGACTAGTATTACCATACAAAGTCGTTTTTGAGGTTAATCCCTACAACATTCTCTGAGTTGGGCAACAAGTTTAATTTAGTTATGTCTTATTTATTTTTTCAATTTTTTGTTTTTTTTTTTAACTTTACAGCAGATATTGGTTAGTAAACAATACAATACAACAATTAACATATCCATGTAGGCACTGAAATATACTATCTGTGAGTGCGAGAGAGTTAGCGATAACCAGCCGACGACTATCAAGCAAATGGTAAGTGCTGTACATTAGAACACAATTTATATGGCGTGTCGTGAATCTTCGTTCGCGCAGACACGAAGAACGATTCCAATGATTACAATGATTGTACGTAATAGTTATAAGGTGCGAATGAAATTGCATCAATGTTTTCCATCTCACTCACGCACGTTTGACGGCTGACTGAATGACACGCGGGCGCGCGTCAACATGGCGTCACTAATAACCAATAATAGCACAGAATACAACCGCGCAACGCGTGGATCATGCTGGTTGGTTCCCGCGCATCGAAAAAATGTAATCTGCGCAGGTACATAGGTTAGCCATATCAGTTGTGTTTCACAGGTTCACTGTACCTACCTGTTTGGCATCGGGGGCATGGAGGCGTGCATGAAGCGGGCCATGGACGAGATGACCTGGGGCAGAGTCGCGAGCCCCGGCGACCCGGCTGCCATTTCGCTCACACCTGCAATTTGAAAACCTAAAAACAAGATTACGTTCCTTAACACTTGGACTTTGGGCTGTTGAAGGTCTTAGGGTCATTTACCGAAACCAGTAATGAAGAATATGAATATTTTTAAATATCCGCGATGAGTTAAGGAAATAAAACTAAATAAACAGCTTCTGAAAAAAACAACTGTCTTGCGGCTAAGTTCACTTTCGTTCCTTTCGCAAAAAGTTCGTTTTCAAAATGTCCTTTCCGCAAAACGTCCCTATAATGAAACGCTTCTTTAAGTCCGTCCTCAAAATGCTCTTTTCGTTGTTATTTTCGCAACTACTTCCATCTCAACGTTTTAAAAATATTGTTGAGGCATACTAACGCTCCAGTAAAGAAAAAAAAAAGAAAAAAAGATTGTGTTATTTAAATGAATTATAATTAATGCAGACGGTCGCTTTGCGATAGGGATGTCTCACAAAAATACTTTATTTTGCCAAATAACATTTTACGAACTTGCCCGTGATATCGTCTATACAGGAAAAACGCACTGAGATACATAAAACTTACTAATAGCAGAGTAAGTTTTTCCTCTAGATAGACCTTGGGCGTTTTTCAAAAATTTGAACAACGATTTTGTTAAAATTTATAGTTAGTATCTAAATGAATGTATCTAGCGTTAGAACAAAGAAAACGTTCTTTCTCTAAGGCCAGCTAATGAGAATTTACCGTTTGTATCTATATGAATTATTATTGTTGTCTAAAACCCATTATACTGAGAAGCGTGGGACTCTGGAGATTAATAATCTGCGTTTAGTGCCCCACGATATTGTTTATTTAACTTATGGTAAGGACACAGAGATCAACAAGGAACTGGCAGCGAAGACCTACTCTTGTTTCAGACAGGTTGGTCGAAATATTCAACGGACCAGAGACAAGAGGAAGAGGAGTTTACCCTTTCGTGGATGTGAATTTACTGTACAGTCACGGAACGAAAAGGTTGACCAGTTTTCAAATAAATTCATTTACGCGTTGCAAGCACATGTTACCTTTTTAAAACGGTGTAACTGTGTAACTGTGTAACAGACGCGAGAAATAATATTGAACCAATACTTAGTGGCTGTTGTTTATACGTGACCATAGCAACACTTTTGTAACGACCAATAAAGACTTGAGTTCAGTTTGAACCAATAGTGACTGTTGTTTATACGTAACCATGGTAACCATGTATCTGCGGGCCATGTAGTGAAATGACATTCATTACACTCGGTCGATAAGCAGATACTACTTAATACTGATAACAGTGATAACTTATACTGAGCAAGCAAAAACAGATCGTAAGGTGGTCAACCTTTTCATTCCGCGACTGTACATTCAGGGCCAAAATGCCAAAAGACTGTTTGCTGTACTGCCCTGCTAAGCCAAAATACATCTCAGATAAAATTCTTATGGCAATATCAACCTCATTACTAATAAAAGAGAATTAAAACTGCTTCGGTCATTGAATTTGAGATACCTACTGCATTTTGGCTAAAGAGGGCAGCGTACACCCTAAAGTCTGCCGACGTATGCTCTGCAGTATGCATATATTTATCTACACTCATATCATAAGTCCTCTATAATGCGTTCAGAATCCGTAGATAATGACCAGCATTACAAGATACAATTTTACTATGATATTTTTTTTTATCTGTGGCTGTAATAAAATGTTAATTTTATGATACATCTACTGATAAAGTAATGTTGTTCAAATTTGGAACATCTACCAAAACCAACACAATTCAAACAGGGGGGCTATTCTAGTATCAATTAAACGACGACTCGGTATATTTTTAGTCGAGTATCGTACGCCATTTTGATTTCGAATGACATTAGAATAGGGACTTTGTTAGTTTGTCTATGATTAAAAAAAAAAATCATAGTCAAACAAACACCTCAATTAAACATTTCAAATTGCACTACTGTTAATGTTTACAATTATTATAATAAATAAATACTTCTTTTCTCTGATTTCATTTATTTCTTATTTCAGTTCATACATTAGCTTAACACCTATAGATATGTTACAGGAAGCAGTCGCACTGGTAGCTATGAAGGTTATTTGCCTTCGGCTACTGAACGCATCTTAGAGTACTTATAATATGTGTGTAGATAAAGTAATGTATGCAACTGTACATAATTAGGCCTTAAAACACTCGTGTGATCTTATTATGAAACTCGCCGTTGGCTCGTTTCATAAAACCACACTCGTATTTTAAGGACCCTCTTTATGTATCAGTTACATAAAATACTATTACAACTTTGCGCAAATTGTTACACGCAGAATAAAATAGGGATGCATTTTCCACAGGAATCTGTAAAATTTATAGCAAAATAAACGTTAAAATGTTTCCCCGCTAGCCATGCATCATTCCTGTGGGTTTAATAATAAATGCAATTTTCCCGGTCTGCGGTGCTGCATTTTTAAAGCTTTAAAGAGGTAAAGCTTACAGATTTATTTTCGACGGCAATTGGGTTTTATGAGTGCGCAAAATTGTATTTCATGCTGTTAAAAAACAACAATGGATTATGTCCGGGATTACCTACGAAAGAATAAAAAGGTAAAATATGCTAACGTAGCAGAAAAGTATTATAAATGAATATAATTAAAGTATGTATTTTTCTATTTAGGAATGTTTATCGTTGTTTCGTAAACACAGTACTTACAAGACTAGAGCTAGTTTGGGACTAGGTCAATTTCTATGAGATAGTCCCCTAGCCCTCTATTCTAAGACGTACTACGAGTATAACATCGCATTTGACCTGAGGGCTATTGCCTAACGCACTCGCAATCGCAATCGTTTTCATTTTGAAAATCGAAGGCTTGTCTGCATACAAAATGAAAACAATTGTTCCGCTTTGAAGTCGACTGCGATTGCGAGTGCGTTAGGCAATAGGCCAGCTGGGCGTCTATTCTTGACTGTATAAACCATAATAGTCTCACCTGTTATGGTAGTTTTTAACTCGGCGTCCCTTATTGTCAAGTACATACATAAGCTATCAAAACATTGACAACACGATAACAGATCAAAAACGATATGTACCGTCTTGAATATCTGTTATCGTGTTGTCAACGCTTTGATAGCTCTTATTTACTTGAGCCCGAGTTAAAAATAATACCATAACACGTCAAAAGGAATACTGTTTGAGGTCGGACAAAAACAGACCCTGATACTTATTATAAAGCTATAGTTATGACACCATTTTCTACTTTTTATATTTATGAATTATGGTCAGATGGGACATGTGCATGAAAGTGCCTCTATCATCAATATCTAGGCTTTTATGTTTTTATTTATTTAATATCTATTGCACAATAATACAAATTTGAATACATAAGGTATACTTGATGCCTAATGTCATTCACTACCAGTTGCCCTTTGGGCAAATCACAAAACTGTTCTTGAAAATTGTGCCTTTTTCTGATAGCTCCTTCTGCTTGTCGCCACTAGTACTTATGTGAATACTACTTACGTGATTTACTACTTTTACGTAACACCTGGCCATAATGTGAGTTTTATCGCACGCTGCGCGCACGGTAAAACTCGCATTGTGGCCAGGTGAAGACGTAAAATTGTGTACTCATCACGGGCAGTAAAAAAGAAAGCCCTCTATCGCATATTTACAACCCTCGCCTACGGCTCGGGTCTCAAATACCTGCGATTTCGGGCTTTCTTTCTTTTACAGCCCTTGTTAAGTAATGTACTATTAGAAATTAGCTAAAAAATACGGATGGAAGCGATCAGAGAGAGGCCGATCTGTTCTCAAGTGAAACAGATAAAAAAAAAGAGTTAAGTGCAAGTCGGACTCGAGCACTGAGGTCCGTATTAATAAACACATCTTGGCTGAGAGGTCTGTCAAAAGATACGTCAAAGTAAACATCAAACCATAGAACACTGTCAATTTTGACGCATCTCGAGACGACCATTAGAGTTGAAATTAGTTTATTAATACGGCCCTGAGTGTTCCGTTCTTGTCTGACTTGCCGGCCTGGCCAGTTTTTACTACTTTTAGTTCGCGCGAGCCAGTGTTCGCGTGAACATTGGCTCGCGCGGCAAATGTTCGATGGAATTTAGGTAGACCGCGGCGGCTGCGCGAGGAAAGCGATCAAGCTCGATCAAAAATTTTAATCACAGAAACGTCCAAAGTGCGCGCGCGGTAGCGACTGAAGCTCCTTTGATGCGGGCTCAAAAACCGACAGCGCGCGGATCGCCCCGCGGAACGTTCGAGCGCGGCAATGTTTGTGCGCGGAAACCCCGTCTCCATTCTAGTGATTGCCGCGCATAATCTGTACGCGCCTTTAGAGTTAAGACATGATAACAAAAAACCTGTCCAACTGCCTTCAGATATACAGCTGATATGATATACAATTCTAGCTAGAACGGAACGGACCTCAGAGGCTTTGAAATAGGGTCATGTTTGGCACCCTTTAGGTACAGTAAAGAACCCTAAAAACCAGTCCAGCTTCAAAGATATTGATGGTAGATGCACTTTCCCCGTAGACACACTTGCCTGCTAAGAATCTCAGGCTTTCTGGATGATAGTTACCCATGTCGATGCCTCCCCCTCGGTTGTAGTTGGGCTCGAAGCTCTGCACGAACGGACTGTCCTCCCCCAGCACGTTCACCAGATCCTGCCTGAAACCAACATCGATGTTTAGAGGGATCACAGAGATATAAAGTATATTATTAATCTTAAGACCTTGTTGTAAAGTATTCTAGTAAAGTATTGAATCAGTTTTTTTTGGAAATCTGTGATCTTGAACTTGCAAGGCAAGGAAAAAGGCAAATATTCGTGTGATAGATGAGCCAGATGGTGGCACTTTTACATGTCAAAACCAGCCATTCCTAATAGGAGACCACTGCTGAGAAGCGCCACAAGAAACTGAAAAGTCAATCATTTTCTAACATACACTAAAACTTTGTTTATAGTCGTCGAGTACCCTTAGTGTAAGCCTAGAGCTTTTGTAATTTGAGAGAGATTCTTACCTGTTTTTTTTTTTCATTGGATATCTACACAATAAGGGTGTCGATTGGGGCTCAATTTGCGATCGTCTTGCGAAATCCAGGTCGAAGTAAGCAACGATGCTTTCTGAAAGGATACTCTATACTGTGCCCATAGCCACTACGTGTATAAAAGTTCAATTGATTGTAGATGTAGTGAAGTGATGCAAATTCCTGCACCTGGTGCATCTTAATTGACCGTTAAATTAACTTCACAGGATGTAGTACCGACGGTGGATATTTTTCAACACGCTATACCGAATAGCGGCAACAGGTGAGCAGAAGCAGTAAATTGGATTAATTGTTTTTCAACATTTTTCATTATAGTTTCTTCGAAGTCGGGATATTGGTTCGGCGGCGCTTCGAATGGGAAGAAATATTACTTTGAATTGTACCGGGATTTTCTACAGGATAGGGTAGATTTAGACGTGGTTTTTGTCAAAGACAGCTAGTTTAATGGGAACAGTTTTAAGCCAATAAGTTTCATGAAAAGGTTGGGACGTTTGACAAATATCAGCCGTTTATGCGAACAGGGATTTTTATCCATTTAATGAACGGTTGGCAATCGCAGAATATCCATTGATACTTAGTATCCATAAGAAAACCATTTTAAATACATCGTTTCGAATGCTGCGTATCATTCTACCAGCATTAAGACCTTGGCCACTTGACTATGAGATGGGCCCTCTTATGTATGTAGGTACTCCAAGACACGCTGGTCAAGCTGGTCAAGCTGGTCTACCAATCATTCAGTGTCATGTTAGAAGGCTAGTGACTACCTTATAGCAGTTAAGCTACAGAGAGGCTAACCGCGTCGTCAGATGATGACTTACCGTAGCGTCCTGACAAGGAACGGTAGCACGCCACCAAGCCGGTCCACGTTGTAGAAGTCCAGCTCCCCATCGATAAAGGTCTTCGTGGGCACATGTGGAGGCAGCATGTTCCTAAAATACAAGACAATGCTCAGGAAAATGACATCTTATTTATATAGGTCGGTTTACCATTGAATTGCCGACAAACTTTTAATCGAATATTATTTCAAAGACAACGTTTCAAGTATTTTCATTTCATCGACAAGTCATTGCGTCGAGGACTTGATACTAGGTAATTTGAAACGTGGTCTTTTAATTGGTAGTTTACTTATTTCAATAGAATTCATGTCATGACTAATCATTTCGGGTTTTTTTAATTGTTTTTTTTTTACTTGTAATAATATTTATTCCGCATAACATTATTTCAATTGGTAATATTTTGCTATCAAAACTAAACAGTAATGTGTCATGCTTTTCTGTCAACAGTTCATTTTCTTGGGGGTCGCAGTTCTAACCTAACCTAACCCGCTTCTGTCAACAGTTCGTTTTCTTGGGGGTCGCAGTTCTAACCTAACCTAACCCACTTCTGTCAACAGTTCGTTTTCTTGGGGGTCGCAGTTCTAACCTAACCTAACCCACTTCTGTCAACAGTTCGTTTTCTTGGTGGTCGCAGTTCTAACCTAACTCACTTTAAAAGCCTCGTACTTCTATTTCTTGATATAACTAGTTATGCAATAATATTATTAATTTAATATTATCAATAAATCTTACTTTTATTATACATAGGTATTTGTTTGTCACACTACATAATTTGAAAAATGTATAAATTTGCAATAGGGCATATAAAAATTGTATTAAAGTAATACGTCGAAGAAATGAATTGCAATGTTTTGTAGTTGTACCAATTAAGATAATTTGAAACAAATCAGCGATTAAGTAGTATTCGTTGATTAGTATTTCCACGTAGTAAGATACATTTAAATAAATAGTAGTTGAAATAAAATAACGCCAAACAATATTACTAGTACTAATGTTTCGATGAATCGTTGTCGATGAAATAATATTCGATGAAACGGTTGTCGGCAAAACAAGGGTACACCATATAGGTCACATGATGGTAAGTCGGCTCTGAGACCTTTGAACATGTGCCATTGCAAGTGCGTTGCCAACCCTGAGGATTAAAATGTATGCATCATGCTCTCGGCCTTTATGCTCGTAATTATTTTAACTGTCTCCGGCCTGATATCAGGTGGCCCGGTGGTGGTTTAAAGCTTGAATACGGTCGGTTCGGCACAAAGCAGCCAGCCCAAGGATCAGATGATTGGACCAGGACATCGGGCAAGAATTACACACTGTGCTTACCTTAGCAGCAAGAAAGAACAGCTTGGGGGTAAAAAGAGCAAGTTTATGCTCTGCAGTGGGTTAATGTGGGGAGATAGGATGGATGAATATAGATTAGGTCTACGTACTTACGTGTAGCCCAGCGGGTTCTCGTTCCACAGCTTTAGCACAGCACTAAGCATCCTCGCGTGGCAGCACCACGATATCGCCGGCGAGTTGCGAGATATGTTGAACAACCGCTGGAACAAAGGCGGTGGTATGAGTATTCGTCTAACTTAAAAGTACCCTCCACTAAACGACTTATCAACAATGCATATAGGTAAGAGCACCAGTGGTCAGCCAGGATCCTGTAGTCAGCCTTTTGCGTCTTTATTTGCTTGTAAATAGTGGTCTTATTCAAATTAGCGAATCAACTGTAAACTAATGGATACTTTGATCCCTTATTGATCAAATCAACACGTGGTAGGTGAGGTAAGGGGTCAGGGGGATTTAGTAACGCTCCTTCAAACAAGTGCTGTCAGTTGACGAGTGAAGTTGTGCTATGTCCGCCATTTTTTCGTTTACTCAAGGTGTTTTCTTCTCAGGTAAGAAAGGCGTGGTTTTAATATTCTAAAATACATTGTTTTATCATATTTGTGTTATTTATACATGAATCTGATATTAATTACTTAAATACTAAGAATATACTATCGATTTCTATATAAATTGAGGGGGCTGGATAATGGGTACAATGTTTTTATAAAAAATCCAATGCTCAGCCTCCCGCGGCTGACTTCTGGGTTTTTGCGATAATTATCAATTTGAAACAACATTTGACCGTTAATATTTTTACATTTAAATTATCAAATTGAGTTAAACACTCTCTATGAAATTATGAGAAAAACCCAGTAGTCGGCCGCTTTAAAAAATATTTATTTTATGAGGCTGACTTCTGGGTTTTGAAGCTCCAGTATTCAGCCGCATTTATAAATATATTTTTATGCGGCCGACAATTACTGGGTTATATAGCTCCAGTATTCAGCCGTTTTTTAAGTTTTAATCTTTTATAGGTATCCATTTAAATTCGAAGTATCAGTTTGATAATATTATGATTGTACTTATAGTGCATGCACTTAAATAATTCATTACCTCAATAATTCAGTCAAGCTTAATATTTTCAGTCAAACATGCCACTAAGACCGATTCACTCGTATCCACCAGAGAGACTCAATTCCGCCATGGAAGCCATTCGAAATGGAATGACAATTAGAGAGGCTAGCAGAACGTTTAAAGTTCCTCGTGGCACATTACAGGACCGGCTTCACCTACGGGTCCCTGAAGGCCCAAGAAAAATGGGTCCTGATTCCATTTTAAATAAATCCGAAGAAGCTGCACTTGTAGACTGGTGCGAAAAACTAGCATGATAACTTGTTAAATACCGTGCAAGCAATAGTACTTGCCGATGGCAGACCCAACCCTTTTACCGATAATCGACCAGGGAAAAAGTGGCTTAAGTCTTTCTTTAGAAGAAACCCTTCTTTGTCGATTAGAACAGCTGAGGAAATTTCCAAGGGAAGAGCGGTAATAACCGAAGAAAGTATAAGAAAGTGGTTTAAAGATTTAAAAGATTTTCTAAACAGCGAAGAGGCCTCGGATATACTTGATGATCCTCGAAGAATGTTTAACGGCGATGAAACCAGTTTCATGATTTGCCCGAAAACTGGAAAAGTGATAGCCCCCAAAGGATATAAAAATGTCTATCAAATTGTTAAAGGAAATGAAAAGGAGACGATTACTACACTGGCGGTATTCTCAGCAGATGGAAATATTCTACCACCGTGCGTAGTATTTCCGTATGTAAGGCCACCTAAGGATGTTATATCTAGCATGCCTGATGACTGGTTCCTTGGAAAATCTGACAGTGGTTGGAGAAAACGGACATATTTTTCGATTACGTTTCCGAGGGATTCAATAAATGGTTGGAAGACAACGGCGTAAAGAAACCCGTGATTATCTTTGTTGATGGACACAAAAGTCACTTGACGATGAAGCTGAGTGAGTATTGTCATGAAAATAATATTATATTGTACGCTCTACCACCTAACACGACACATATGATGCAACCCGCAGATGTTAGTGTATTTAAGCCTTTAAAATCGGAATGGAAGAATACAATCCACAGGTGGTCTTCTGCACCTGAGAATGGCAATAAATGTTTATCGAAAACCACATTCTGTCCATTGCTGAAGCAAGTGTTGGAGAAAGATAATATAAAGGACTCCATTAAAATGGCTTTCGAAAATGCGGATTCTATCCTTTTGAGCCCAGTGCAGTGGATTACACAAAATGTGTCCAAAATAACGCGGAGAATTTTAAAAGAAATATAAGTAAATCACCAAAGAAAGGACTAAAAAAAAGGGATTTTGATACGGCATGTAAAGTTATTATCCAATTAAATAAAGAGTTAACAGAGCGTGGTGTGGATATTGCGGTTGTTTTAGAAGTTGTTGAAACTGCAAAAAATACAATAGGGATAAATAACTCAGTTCTATCAGAGGATTTGACCAATTTACAAACCGGGACCAATAATGAAAACATTACCGCTGAAATGGATAATCTATTAGATTTAAGTTTGCCTTTGCTAGGAGAAAGTACACTTTTAAACAACTTGGATGGCCCAGAAATTGAATCGGGAACTTACGAAATAAATGATAGTAACACGTTGATACCTATTAATGATGTTTCGAATATTGACCTTACAAACCAACGTATTCAGGGTAATAATATCTTATCGATTCCTGTGAGAGTATCACCAGCTTTAGAATCGGGAACTTACGAAATAAATGACAGTAACACGTTGATACCTATTAATGATGTTTCGAATATTGACCTTACAAACCAACGTCAGGGTAATAATATCTTATCGATTCCTGTGAGAGTATCACCAGCGATACAAAATATTTTGAAAGTTCCGTCTCCTATAAAAAAGTCTGTCAAACCCAAAGTTTTGAATCGAATTGGAGCCATATCTTCAAAAGACTGGAGAGAATTCGAAAAGAGAAAGGAGGAAGAGAAAGAGAAGAAGAAAACTGCTATTCAGGAGAGGAAATTACAACGGGAAAAAGTCAAACAAGAAAAAATAGAAAAAGCTGCAAATAAGCGAAGACAAAAAGAAACCGCTAGCACTAGCAGAGTCAATAAGAAATATACAAAAAAAAGGAAAATAGATTTTTCAAACGATTCACAGGATTTGTCAGATGATGATATGGCTCCCATTCAGATAACCCAACCTAAAGCAAATAAAAAAACGTGTAAACCGAATTTGCAACTATTGATGCCATCTGCTGACACCGGTTGCATGCCAAACAAAGAAAATATTGTTTCAACACAAGCAACCACTACCGAACCGAGCGAGAACAGAATAAACCCATTGATAAACAACAGATCAATTTGGGATATATTAAATACTAGTAGTAGTGACGATGAGTAAAATTTCAGATTTAGTATCTTTTTTATATATTTTTTTTATCTTATAGGTGATGAGTAGCTTTTATATATTCGGAGGAATAATATTTATGTTGTTAAATAATTCATAGGTAATAACTAGAGTTGGGATGTTTGGTGGCAATTTTGAACAGAGTGCAGTGGAGTCGTTATTATAGATACTTTTATGATTGAATGAATGAATGAATGAAAGTTAAGATTTTACCATTCAATCATTCATTCAATTATAAAAAGTAAATAACGACGATTCCACTGCGTTACTTGTCCAAAAATGCCATGAGAATCCTAACCCTTGTAATAACTGTTGATTAAGATCTCATTAAAATTAGTAATTATGAAGGCTGAGTACTGGGTACACTGAGGCTGTTAACTGGATTTTTGAGGCTGAATACTGGAGAAAAGTGCCATTTTTTGTTTTAAGTAAAATATATATTTTTTATAGAGATTTACTTTTATCTACGTAGTTTGTTTAGAAACTTGAATAAATAATGAATAAAAATGTGTGGTAAGTATGTTTTTTAATGCAACCTACCTTGCTTAAGATACAAGAGATCAACCTTCGAAAACTCGTTAATAGGCTGACTACTGGTTCCTTTACCTACATGTAGCGTAAACACATTGAAGGGCAGTTCAGTTTAAGACTAGACGATCTCTACATGTTCACTCAATCTGTCGATTCTCTTAGAAAAAACTCTCACTTCATGTATTTTCTCGTAATGATAACTTCACTTGTCATTAGACTACCTAAGTTATTTAAAAGAGTAATTAGGCTGTTATTGAGACATAATTGAAGGGGCAGTGAATTTTAATATGATCTTTTGACAAAATGCGCCATAGTGAGATAAATAACTTTTAGGAAATTACCATGTCCAGAATGCAGTTGTCCATGATGTACCGCCTGAACTTCTCCAAGAATATCTTCCGCGTCGACGGCACCATGTTAGAGCCGTCGGTGTTGTCCAACAGCATCAGTAGAAATTCCAACTGTTGCATACAAATTAAATCTACATATAAAAAAAGTAAGAGAATGCCATAAAGTATTTTGTATTTTAATAAGAACATAGCTGATTGTGAGTTTGCAGCTTTAAGGTTTTCATAGACCAAAAGCAGCGTGGGGGTTATTAATGTTATTTTTATTAAGACTGCGGCTGCGCCGAGCATACGTCGAGCGTCCAGTGGCGCCCTCATTACTATTATTGTGTTATCTAATTAGCTAAAGAATTTCCTTGGAATCAGACGAAATGTTTTTGTAGTGCAAGTAAAAACACAATTTATGGGATACGTAACAAACTTTAATAACAATAGGCTAAGTAAAGTTTTTGGAAGATATGTATATTATATTTATTTTCGATAGTTGTCATCCTAAAGATCAAGAAATTGCGGCTCTTTTATTTTTATTTCCTCTAATATTTTAGAAATATTTTTTTAGTTATGAAGTTGACATTTGTACACTTTAATGACCGACTAGCTTGTTGCCTTCGTACTTAATGAAACAGAAAAAAAACACTTCTATATCTGTCATTGTCAAATCAAATCAATGTAAACAAACGATTCAATACAACGGCTCTTTACTGTTTGCTTGTGTTTCATGTGATCAGTGTTTTTAGAAATATTTTTAACGATCTCAGAACGAACTCCGGACTTTCGTTTTGCCGCTTTGCTCTAAGACCTTTGCACGATATTTGGTCTACGATTTATTTTCGAACCCTTTGGCACTTCTTCTTGGACACCGATTTCTTCCTTTCTCGACGACTCTTGCCCTGCTTTTTGATAGCCACGAGAGCACTTTTGAATTGTACAATCCACGCAATGAATTCAGGCAATCCCACACGGACTGTGGAAATGGAGTATTACAAAGATTTACTTGAATTTACTTATTTGAATTGAACTGTTTGTTTACTTTGATTTGATTTGACGTTGACAGATATAGAAGTGACAGTTTTTTTTTCTATTTCATTAAATACGAAGGCAACAAGCTTGTCGGTCATTAAAGTTTACAAATGTCAACTTCATAACTAAAAAAAAGATTTCTAAAATATTAGAGGAAGTAAAAGTAAAAGAGCCGCAGTTCCATGATCTTCAGGATGACGTCTATCGAAAAGAAATATAATTTACATCCCTTCCAAAAACTTTACTTACCCAATTACCCTTTGAGTAGTCAGCTTAACGGGAAAAGGTGGCCACTTTTTTCCGTTAAGTTAATAACTCGAAGAGAATAACTGAATTGTTATTAAACTATATGATATATCCTATAAGTTGTGTCTTCATTTGTAGTACAAAAACATTTCGCCCAATTTCAAGAAAATACTTTAGCTTATTAGAAAACACAATAAAAGTAATGAGGGCGCCACTGTACATCCGGCGTACGCTCGGCGCAGTCTTAAGCGAAAGAAATTTGTCAAGGTCGTAGCAAATGGAAAGAAGTGGTCTCTGCCTACCCCTCTGGGAAACAGGCGTGATTTAATGTATGTATATATGTTATACAATAAACGATACATAAAAATCGCGGAAGAAATTGTATGAACAGAAAAAACGTGCAGCGCGACGCAGTCACAACGCAAACGCATACTAAAAAAATATGAGACTCCCTTCATGGATGATACCTGGATCTGCTCCAAAGGCGCTATGGCCTTGGTTATTTTGTTGCAGTCCTCCTTGTAACGCGCTTCCTTGACGCTGTCATCAACTGTATGCTGCTTGCCAGTTTTATCTACAAAACATTAATAATTTTAGCAAGTCAGCAGCGCAGTGTTAGCACCTTAATGTGGGATGATGATTATCGTTGGATAATTTGAGAGCTCTTCGGTGGAATGGCATATGATATATGACATATTTTACATTGTTGCCTTGTTTGTTCTTTGCTAGATATTTGACATCTTAATTTGACACGATTAGGTAACTTTCATGAGTTATTTCCTTTAGTTGCTGAATCCTTTTTAGTAAAATTACCACTTGATAATTATGTCGATTGCGTAGTGTGCATAAAATAAATAGAACGAGTTTTTGTGGTTTGATAACAGTAAACATTGGTATTATTTTTTACCATCTCCATTGTTTGTTGTTTATGACATGACCCAAAGATGGTTGAAATAAAATAATAATTTGATTAGATTTGTATTATATTTATTAAGTGACAGTAAACTTACCTTTGCCGGTGCGAGTAAATGTGCCTTTCTCCGTCATTTCTGAAGACAAAACGTAAAAATATTAACATACTGTAAGTAAGTACAGTCGAAGACATATCTACATATTGTCACCCATCATAGGTCCGAAGTCAATCTGACATTCCAGAGCAATAAGGCTGAGTATCCTATAAGTTGCAAATGAGTTGACATGATATTGCCCACATCAAGTTTGTTTCTCTCTAAGTGGCCTAAGAAACACTAGCAGACGGTAATTTTGAAAGTCAGTAGGTACCAGCTATCCTAGGGTCGGTCTCCCCCTGCACCGAGGTGGGCCGCTGCCACCAGGGGTCGCGGATGACGGTGCGCAGGACCGTGTCGTCTGGACACTTCACGTTTAGGAAGTTATCGAACCTGGGAACAAGTGGTACAACAAATGTAAGAAGACACAAAATGTAAGTAGAAGGATGACTCTTTTTGACCATGGAAATAATCGGTCCAAACACTGAATAACCAGTGTTACCAAGCAGTTATAAAAAAAAAGCTCTTGTTGGCAATAAATAAACCGTGTTAGAGATTATTATAGGGCTGACAACTGATGGGTCCGACGGTTTTTCATAAAAAAGTTATAGAATATCGTCAAAATACAGTTTTTGAGCTGAAAAAACATTAATTGGATCACACACATGACGTCTAAGGTGCGTTTCTTTATCTGTCAATCATTAAGAGAACAATTTCATATTCATAATAGTTAATATTAAGATTTAATAAATAAAACAGCATACGAGATTTTGTTGAAGAACACGTATTTGACCAGGTGGTGCCGCGTCTCCACGTGCTGCATCAGTCCGCAGATGACGTACACCCCTTCTACTTGCTGCGTGAAGTTGAGGTCCTGGAGATGAAGTTGCCAGTTCAACAGGTTGTATAGATTGAATCGATTCGGCTCTGCGTTTGCTTTAAGAATAAGTACTGTAGATTTACATAGGCCTAAAGAGCCTATTCTCTTCATATATTATATCGGACATCACGAGTGTAAGTAGAAAAGATGACAACGTCACACAGCCAAAAACCAAGATCATTCGGTACAAAGATACTTCAATAATCCACGAAGGGATCTGCTCTACATTTAATGGTAATCAAGAGGATTGAGACACGACGCTTAAATCGCGGAGTTGTCAAAACAATTCCATACAAATTTAGCTCGGCCGAAAACGTTTCTTACACCCTCAAACAAATCTGATTTCCACTATTTTTTTTATTGAATATAATGTTGTAGTTATGATGTTGTGTGTACGTTCCGTTTTGGTTTTTTAAATTTGTTTTTTCCAAGAAATATCTTCATGGAACGGTAAATATACAGGTCCACTTTTTCATAATATCTATACAACATATTCAAAAATCGTACAAATCGGAATAGGTTACAGGGAAAGAAACGTTATCGAAATTGGTATGGAAAATTTTAGGACAATCCTCTTAATTAATAGATTAATTATATCGTCCCTTTACTTTCTCAACCTCGTATCTGATCAAATAGTTAGAAAGGAAAAACACTCATGTAAGTACCCTAAGAATAAAAATTACTTTTCTATCTAAGTATCCGAACAGATGCGAGGTTGAGAAAGTAAAGGGACAATATTGAGGATTTTCAAGAATCTCCCTAGATCAGACGCGACGCAACTCTATTTGCATTTATAAACTGGAATTCCAGAGTTGTGCACGCTATGCACGCACACGCATCACATATCAAAATGAAAACTCCTATAGCCTGAGTCAATTAAAAATTCCAAAGATGTAAAGAACTTATTACTGTTTGATACATAAACTCAAATATTCTTCTAGCGTATTTTTTATTTAAAATAACGTATAATAGATAATTACTTCATCTTAAACTTAATGTGAAAGTAAAGATCAAGTGTATAAATCACTGCTAAGATCTCGCTTGATCTTTAAAAGCACGTGGTTATCGAGTATTAATAAATAAAGGTAAATTGGTTCGTTCTGTCGTGTATATCTTAGCTAATTTCAAATGACACTAATTATACAGCAGCGCATGGTCGAAATGACGTCATTGACGCAGGCTTAGAACAATCGATTCACGTGGCTCACGTGTGTAGCGTCTGCATTTTCGGAATTCCGGAGACATTCCCGCGAACACACAAAATGGGCGTGCAGTCTGTCATCCTGTCTACTCTTAGGCCCGTATTAATAAACTAATCTCAACTCTAATGCTCGTCTCGAGATGTGTCAAAAATGACAGTGTTCTATGGTTTGACGTTTACTTTGACGTATCTTGTGACGCGCATCTCAGCCAAGATGAGTTTATTAATACGGGCCTTAGACCCCTGCCGGGCTAGCACACTAGGTATGTCTACTATTTTAACTGGATTGTAATTTTGTAGCATCGGGCTAACACACTAGCATGACATACAATATTATGTTTGGTTACATTCATGACTAATTACGATATGCTGACCTCTTTTGTCTAAAAACAGAGAATTAGTAAGGACATTACCAACTTTTGAGGAATGAACAGGAAGTAGGAGCGAAAGCAAAATCCCGGGTCACCTGGTGATTTGGGCTCTGATTCGAAATCACACGATTGTTGTATAATGGTAACACCGCAATTTAATCATGTGGTTGCCGGCTTACAATAGTGCCACTCCATGTCTTCCCGTGGAAGTCGTAAGGCGATGGGCTTGCAACCTGTCTCTAATGTACACATGGTAAACATCATAGCCTGTTTGTGGAAAATATGGTTAGGGAATTAACAACAAGTTTTTAATCTGGGAATGAAGGCGTGAGTGTTTGTGTTGTGTTTTAAATGAATAAAACATTTATATAATTGATTGTCAGATAAAAATATCAGAAAAAAACTGTTTAAAGGGATTGTTCCAAAGAGATAGCTAGAGGGTAGAGGGTACCTTTAAATATATTTTGGGTAAGGGGAATCGTTCTTTGATATAAGTATTATAATGTATTGTTCCTTTATGGCTGACTGACCAACGCAAAGCCATGCCATGAAATTTGGTATTTATGTTCCAATAGTAATGCAGAGCGACGCAGTATAAAATAATTTAACTAGAGGTAATGGGGCAAAAACAGCGAAAAAAAGAACTCAACGCGTGCAAAGTAGGACACATCAATTTTAAACACATACGACAGCTAAACACCCGCAAGAAATTATATGTCATGAACATCCACATAGTGTGATAGCCCGGCTGTTGAGGTTAATATAAAATAAAAAGAAAAAAAATGGTAGACAATTTGCCTTGGTGTCCTCGGCAGGGGGTTGAATTTGCTTAAGGTCTTGTGGAGTCGCGCGGAAAAACTTTTTTATTTTGTCAAAACTATTTGATGCACGTGTTTCCGGTTGCTGCATATGGACTACATCAAAGGGGGCCTGTTGTGAAAAGAATTATTAGCTACAAAAAAAACAGAAAAGTATGATTATTTTCATACGCAAATAATTCAGATTTAAACAATATTCTGAAAGCCATCCAAAGCTGAAGCAGGAAAGGTCACAATTTTTCATAGAGTACTTGAAACATCGCGTCTTTTTTATAAGCCAATTGAAGAAGGAATGTTTTAAGTACAGGTCGATTCCCAAGAGCTGGCACGAGTGGATTGAATGAGTGAATGAAAGTATACTAGTGTGTAAAATAGTAACAGATTTTCGGTTAGAAATTCGAACATCGGTTCAAAGGCCGGCACTCACACAATGATAGGTGACATTACTTTCGTGCAATCCATTCGCGCCAACTCTTGTGAATCGAACTGTATGCACTAAATCATGCAATTTTTTTTATGGCAATCTTTATAATCGATCAATTCTTACTAATCTTATCCAGAAACAAGATTCCAAATTCCAAGTATTAACACCCCTTTTCAATCTCAAACATCCATTTTCTTTACCAAGCAACAACAAGCAACAAGCAACAAGCAAAAGTTAAGCAATACATTATGTCCGATTCCTATATTCAAAACTTTAGATTAATATTTGACATAGTCAGACAGTCAGTTTCTGAGCGTTATAGCTGCCTGTTTCGTTTCTAATTACCGTCTTACCTAATAATTGCCAATATGAACCACTACCGACAGTTTTCCATACCAACTCTTTTAATGATTCTTCAACAATTAGGTGCGATACGGTAATTAGAAAATGCGGTTGAAAATGGCCGGTGGAACGGAAATTTGCCAGCGTCTCTGTCACATAAATATATTAATTACCGGTGTGACCAGGTCAAAGAGTAGGCACTCCCGCACGATGCAGTGTTCCAGGACGTCGCACAGCGCGGCCTCGTCCAAAAACGTCCATAGGAGGTCCAGCATAGTGCACAAACGCGACTGAGGTTGCGCTAAGAACATGTCGGATAGATTTACCTAAAATAAGAAATTTCATAGCCGTTAAGTACGTATCCCATAAATTGTGTTTTTACTTGCGCTACAAAAACGCATCGTCTAATTGCGAGGAAATTCTTTAGTTAATTATAAAACACAATAATAGTAATGATTGCGCCACTGGACACTCGGCGTTTGCTCGGTGCAGTCTTAAAGGTAAACAGACAGACCTAATTGATGGAAACTGGTCACCGTCGCTCATAGACACAATAATCCCTATGTATGTATGTATGTTGATTGTACAAAGCACAGATATTCAAATACAATATTTACCGACAACAAGTGTAAAAGTGCAAACTTATCCCTTTAAGGGATCTCATCCAGCACACCTTTGGGTGATTGAAGAAAATAGGAAAAGCATAAAGTGGCAACGTGTAGACATAGGTATAGTCACCGTAAGAAAAGGTTCATCACTTGCGGACCTTAAGAGCGTTGAAATAGAGTCGAAAAGTGACGATCCTTTTTTTACCGATTTTAAACCTAAAATAGGAAATAAATACTAACAGACCGAAATATATAAAAGTAATTACAATAAAATATATCAACAAAATTTAATACACACATTACATTTATTTCTAACATATATCTATCTATAATAATAATATATAAAAGGGAAACCTGACTCACTGACATATATCTACGCACAGCTGAAACTACTGTACCTAGAAACTTGAAATTTAGTACGGAAGTTCCTTTTATGATGTAAGTGAGAACTAAGAAAGGATTTTTGGAAATTCATGCTCTAAGGGGTTAAAATAGGGGGAAGAGAAGGGAGAGGAGAACTTATTCTACGCGCACATAGTTCCGGCCGGCCTCTAGTAAAATATATTTGTATATACATATAAATATACATCTAGCCTTACTTAATTCTTGGATGCACAAAAAGAACCTGCATTAGCAATGCTTCATTCTGGTCCGCCCGTACCAAGAAGACTGCATGCTTAAAGTATCCAAAATCACGACAATCAAAGAAACTTACAAATTGGACATCCTTCATCTTCTTATAAAACTCTGCAGCGGAGAGGTCCACATCGAGGGCTCTGCTCTTGATGCCGAGGTGGCCTCGGAACCTGGGTAGGAGTTCAGCTATCACCACGTAGGAGAGGCGGAGGGCACTCCCCAGCTCCACTATAACTAGTCGCGCTAGAGATATGAGGAACGCCTGTGGACCAAAGAACCTCCATTTGTAACTTACTAAACTTCAACTGTTCCAATGCCATCATATCATAGAAATTCCAACCAAGCTTTCTGACGACTGTGTTTATCTTCCACTGTCACACAGTGCTGTGGAAGACCAGCGCTGGTTTCGCAACCAGCAGCATGGTGAGCTGATGCCATTTCATGTTACAAGCATTAAGCCAGCCACATGTTTTACGTTTTGTGTCCTTTTGTCAGATGTCTGAGTATACATTCGTCAAAAAACATTGTTTTGTCACAAATCCTGAGTATGTAGGCTGGTGGAGCTTTCATGGACGTGTTTCAGCTGTAATGTTCAGGGGGGTTATTATGACATGCTATGCAGTTCATTTTACGGTGAGCGTAAAGGACGGACCTATAGCAGTAACATAACTCTGTCCTTTTCTCTCAGCGTAAAATGTATTGCAAAGGGACGTCATAATAGCCCCACAGAATTAAGAAAAAGATTGGTACCTTTCTGGACATTCTAATCTCCTGAATCTGAGCATCCTCGACCTGGTGGGGAGAGCCGTGCGGGCTGTAAGTGGATGTAGAGCTGTGTACGCGTAGAGCCACCTCATCTTCGGTTGTCTTCGATGACTCCGACTTAGCCTGAATTTAAGAAATGTTAAATTAATTTGTATGGTATTCAAAGTTGCAGTGCAAAATTAACAAAACATGTGTGATTTTTATCAAATAAGTGTAGGGTGAATTTACGATAGAAAGCTATAGAAACTCCAACTTAGTAGCGATCTGATACGTTATATTCACCACACGAGCCTACATTACAACTTACAACATATTTCAACATATATGTATGATGCTATGCTACCGTTCAAACCTTACTACTGGTGGCCGAGACCGGGGCCTTGAGGTCGGCAAGCCGGGAGAACTCGTCGAGCAGTGCGCCGATCGACTTGAACAGCAGGGCTGCGCGGGCGCACTCCCGCACCGGCGCGATTTGCAGCGGCGCGAAGCCTTCCGTTGCGAAACTGATATCAACAGGTTACTTGTGATTCTTTTACCATCAATCAAAACCAGTTAACTTTATGAACACCACAATCGCCACGTCAAGCCAACAGATTTTGCTTAGCGGTGCAAAAGATTCCAGCCTAACAAAAAAAAACATATTGACAAAACCTTTTTATTTTTAGATATAAATCACTACATAGTATAAAACAAAGTCGCTTCCCGCTGTCTGTCCCTATGTATGCTTAGATCTTTAAAACTACGCAACGGATTTTGATGCGGTTTTTTTTAGTAGATAGAGTGATTCAAGAGGAAGGTTTTTATGTATAATAAATTTTGTTTTGTGTACGTGTGTTATAGAAAACTCAAATAAACCGAAGCGAAGCGAGGGCGGGTCGCTAGTAGTCAATATTCCAATGCACTTTTCAGATCTCCTAATTTGTATCCCCTTATAAAAATACTCCGAAGTTTTGTCCTTAAAACGAGCGGAAACCTCAAATATCATCATCTGAAGAAAATCCCTGAAGTCTGCCCCAAGTTTCGAAAGCACTCGTCACTCGGTGGCCGAAATCGGCAACGTATATATTATTTACTACTAATTTCTAAATCTAATTCGACATTACTTACTTGTCTTTGTTTCCCTTTAGCATAGCAAGGCAAAATAGCGACATGGCTATCGATTTGAAACAGTATTGTTTGAGCAATGCCGGATGACCAAAGAATGATAAATTAAATTGATGACGGTGATATAATAAGGAACACTATAACATACAAAATCAGATTCGGCCTCCTGAACGTTTTTCTTATGTTTGCATTGTCCGACTTTATTTCTGTAGATGCTTTTTAAACGTACCTTCGAAAGGTCTGGAGATAACTATCTAGCGATAACACTCAGTTATGTAATATGTTATTTTTTCTGTTGTAGCGTTGAATAAAGAGTATATCTATTGTATTATATCGTCCCTTAACTTTCTCAACGTATCTGATCGAATAGTTAGATTGGAAAGTAGTCTTCATTCTTTAGGGAACATGAGTGCTTTTCCTGTCTAACTATTCGATCAGACACGAGCTTGAGAAATTAAAGGGATGATATGGTATCTTACACAAAAGGTACGTGTCCAAAGTTGGCGTACAAGTGTTCCTGCATGGCGAGGGACACGGCCGGGAAGTACGCTACACCTATACCGTGGGTCACACCGTTGAACGCCACGCCCATGGACACGCCGTTTCTAAAACAGAATAAACAAGAATATAGGAGTATAATTCTACGGTCTTTTAAGAGTAGTGGTTAAGCCAGCGCAACGATTAAAAATAAACAAAAATCTCTTCAATATTCCTGATCTGATCAAACATTTTGTTCGCATTGTTGTGATCTGAATCAGAAGAAGGGCTTCTTTAGAGAAGCAATCAAAACAGCATTGTCTTACTGCTGTCAACATTACCAATATTCAGACACTTCACGGTTGTACAGTCACGAGATTTAATTTGGTACCTACCTTAGGTCCAAAGTCAATCTGACATTCTACAACAATAAGGTTGAGTTTCCTAAAAGTTACAAATGACTTGACATCTCTAATGACATTGACGACTTCACGCATATTTTTCTTGAAATGGGTCCCAAATTAGCGCTCGTGACCGTACAATGTGTCTGGATTAACTTCTTACTGTCCAAGCACTATCCCCCTTACAAATAAACGTTGAGTAACGGTGGTATAGCTATACAATGTTTTGTCCTTATCTGTCATTGGGACATTTGAATTTGACAGATAAGGACAAAACATTGTATAGCTATACCACCGTTACAACGTGGATTAGTAAGGGGGTATGAGTATAGCAGGGAGCGGCCCGCTATCCCATTCACGGAGTTTCGAATGGGTTTTTATAAGGATTTAATTTAAAAAGCCGTATCGCTTGAAAGCCGTTTGATTTGTTTTTTAAAGTGCTATTTATAAGGGTTACCTACCCTTACCAATTCCGTTCCGTGTAAGTCTTGCTCGATTTTGCCTTTGTAGCGCTATATTTTGAGTGATACCTACCAATATCCCTTTAACTTAAAAAAGCCGTTCGATTGGCTTTTTAAGCGCTATTTATAAGGGTTACCCTTATAAAAAGCCGTTCTATTGGGCTTTTTAAGCACTATTTTTAAGGGTTAACCCTTATATTTGGTTATGAAATAAGAGGGATATCAATTTACTGCTGCTCTTTAGGTTTCCCTTAAGTGATGGCTAGTTTAACAAACAACTAAGTCGTACATTTCTTCAAAAGGGGTTATTCTTTTAGTAGGTTGTACTTCGAGAGGTAAATCTTTTAAAGGCTTTTATCGGGGAAAGGGTGGTCGGGTCCCTGGAGTATAGTCCCCAAGTAACACTTTTACAATCTTGGATGAAGTTCATAAGCCATAGAGCCTACTTACCATCAGGTGACCCGTGTAATCTTTTTCCTCCTCCAAAAAAACTTAAATCCCAGGTTAAGCGTGCCAATATCCAAAAGTTAGCATCCTTGGACTAGAGGAGTAACTGCCAACAGAAAGTTACTCGTACTCCTGTAACTGAACAGTTGGAAATCTGCCATAACGCCTCACCTATAATACTCCAAGATGCCGTTATCCAGGTCTAAGCAAGAACCAATGACGTCTCCAGGAAGCCACGCCAGGCCGTAGGGGGAGGTGGCCACGTTCCACTTGCGCACCCTTCCGCCGTCGTATGCGTAGGAGTGCGCCGTGTCGCCCACGCCGGTGTCCATCGAGAACATGCAGGAGCTCGTGCACCAGCCAATCTGATGAGTAAGCAGTTGAGAAGACTGAAGTTTACGAATCGGTTTTTATATATTGAGTGTGAAAATATTAGTATGGACCTTGATGCCTGAAATAAATATTTTGAAAGCACCATATTCGGTGTCCGGTATTTATTCTTTCGCTATATGAGATTTTACGTCAGACATTGAAACGTAAACTCAGAATAAAAAAAAACAATATCAATATACGAATAATATTAATAAAGAAAGGGTTATGAAATTGAATAAGGTCTCGTCGCAAGTAATTTGATCGTTTTCAAACTTTTAAGAAGATTTTAGTGTGCAGAACATGTAGAGCTCTACTGTGGGAGTAGTGGCAGAGAGAATATATTAAGTACAAATTACTATATAATTACGGTTTAATTTCTAAAACCGTAAACATACAAAGTTTTTGTAAAGGGCATTGTATTGTAGTAGTAGGTATACGGTTTCAGAAAAAAAGATCGCTATGACGCATTATGTATATTAAACTTTAAACTATGATATGTACCCCTCTAGTGTATCATAGCTTGTTAAAATATCTTGATCCTACTTTTCCCTCAAAACAATCTTGGTCCTAATCATGCGCATTACCTGCATAATGCCCTTAGTTCCGAGCTGAACCTCGTACATCCACTTGCCGGAGTACACGCACGCCGTGGCCCGGATGGTAGCGAAGCTGGACAGACCCTGCACGCTGACCCTCTCGTCACCCACCAGGACCAGTCTTCCTGTACCTGAAGAAACGAGATGACGGACAGGTTAGAACCGGTTCCTTTTTAGTAGGCCAGTTTACAATATAGCTTGATAATGGTGGGCAGCAGTAAGACTCAGAGGGTATGCTGTCATCTTTGTGACAGAGAGTGCTTCGAATAAGTTTCCATCGCATTATTTGCCACCCTCCACTACACTGCGCCATTGTATAAATTGAATAACTAGTTACAGTGCGGTAGCTCTTATGCACTTCGGGTTTGTACTTGTCTCTCAATTGCTCTCATACGATCTTATTAAGAGTGAGTGACAGAGAAGTACAAATCCGAAGCACCTGTGGACGGATTGTATGTCCCAGAAAGGCAATGAATAGTTATGACATTATTTCTATCTTGTGACTTGACGTTATCGTTATTATGACAGATTTCCATCAAGTCGCCGTCAATAGAACTTGTAAAAGATGTAAACAAAACCACACGAACCAATTCACCATGATTACTCGATAAACACGTACTTGTAAAGATCAAGTGAGGTCTTTTGCAATGATTTACACACTAGATCCTTATTTTAATGATAAGGTTAAGTTGAAATCATTATTCGAGGTTATATGTCAAAATTGTCAAACAGTACTCATTTGTTTACATCGTTCACAAGTTATATTGACGGCGGCTTTAGTGCCTTTCAAAACTTACCCGTAGAAGCATCGAACACAACAAGTTTCGGCCCCACGCGGCCCGGCCTGTCGTCTAGAGTTTCAGTGCTCTGAAAGTTATCGAATACAAGTTTAGCTGGAATATAGCCCAATATGGAACATAGCTAGGAAAAAAGACTTTGATGTGGTGGTATGTCGAACTATAATATAAGATTAGGTCATTTTAGCTGTGTGGTTGCCGGCTTAGAATACTTAGTACCAATCCATGTCTTCCCGTGGAAGTCGTAAGAGGCGACCAAGGGAATAAAGGCTTGTAGTATTGTTAGGCGGTAAGCATCTTAGCCTGTTTGTGGAAAACGTGGTGTCAGGATTAACAACAATTTTTGGTAATTCTGTAGCTCCGCCTACCCCACTTTGGTAATGAAGGCGTGAAGGATGTATGTATGTAGACTAGGTCTTGTTGCCAATTCCACTCCAAACAGCGTCCCAACTTTTTCAAAGCTGTTGTTATACATCCGATCCGAGGAATGTTTAGGTCGGAGACGCGTGGTATTCATGCTTTTACAGTGATCGAGTAAAATGCTGGCTGAATTTGGAATATATAATATGTAAAATTGATGATAATACATTATTATAGTGCCTAGCGTTGGCGTTATAATGCCAAATTTTCATAAGTTATTAATGCAAGGGTAAATAAGATATTCTTATAGGCCATTAGGTCTGTTATAAAAACCTTAAAAAGTTCATTTCCAGGAAAAAAAATCGAACTTATGAAAATTTTACTAGGTAATGAAATGAAACAGCTGGGAAACGGTAGGTCACCAACAGTTTCCAATACGTACTTCTACAGTCACCGCCGGCGCATGTTTCTTGTTCTTATTGGATTTCGGGGCTATCTTCGTCTCGATCATCTTGGGTAGGTTGTCTCGTATGTGACTGACATATCTACTTCTCCTGAAAATATCATTAGCTAAAAATCGTAGTAAGTTTAATTAAGGTTTAAAGTAGCTTAGCTGTCTGAATCAATGTTCTTTCTTCATTGTTTCTATCTCCAAATTGTTACATTAGGTATGTTGCAGTGGCTGTGAGTACATGTTTAGGTAACAAAACACCCATGTACAATCTGTGACTCGATTATGAGAGTGAGTGAGAGACTTCTATATACTGGATTCATGTAAACTTCTACTTCTTTCTACTACTACTACTTCTTCGACGATTTTTTACATTAATCATTTTTGTATACATATCAGCAGCTACACACCTATGTTCGTTGTAGCTTTAGGGTGAATCAACTTTATGTTGTTGTTATTCTGTCCCGTAAGCCAGGAGACAACAGTGATAGAGTTTCTTAGAAAAATGGTTATAATAAACACTACTAATATGCTTGGAAGAAAATGCATAAAATAATGGGCTTGTAACTGCGCAAAAACTGATGTTTGCTTTATTTATATACTTTAAAATCGTGGTTTAAGAGGAACCCAGGAGGCGTAACCATGGCAACGAGCTACAAAGAAAAGTTGATTGAACCTTTAACACCTTTGAAACATTAGAGGTCGACCGTACCATAGTAGGTATAGTCACGGTAAAAAAAGGTCCGTCACTTTTGGACCTTAAGACTGCACCGAGCAAACGCCGTCCATTGGCGCCCTCATTACTATTATTGTGTTTTCTAATTAACTAAAAAAATTCCTTAAAATCAGACGATACGTTTTTGTAGCGCAAGTAAAAACACAATTTATGGGATACCTAACAAACTTTAATAACAATTACCCTTTGAGTAGTCAGCTTAACGGGAAAATCGTGGTCACTTTTTTTCCGTTAAGTTGATAACTCGAAGGTCAATTGTTATTAAACTATGTGACATACCCTATAAATTGTGTTTTCATTTGTAGTACAAAAACCTACCGACCAATTTCAAGAAAATACTTTAGTTTAGTAGAAAAAACAATAATAGTAATGAGGGCGCCATTGTACATCCGGCGTACGCTCGGCGCAGTCTTAATAGCGTTGAAATTGGGTCCAAAAGTGACGAATCTTTTCTTACCGTGACTATACAAGCATAGAGGTCAGTTTGGAACAACATCAATTGCTTGTAATTACTGTAAATGTCGATCCGTGTTATCCTTCAGGATCATATCGTTGCCGAATATGCGGCGCACCGTATCATGCGTCTCTCCCTTCTCCGCGGAACTGCTACACACGCCGAACATGGATTTTAGTACGTTCATCATTGGGCTGAGATTCCTTTACATCTGTTGGTATAACGAAATATAGATTGATGATGTTGAAACCGTTGGCAAACCTAGTAAAACTTGTCAATGCCGTAAAGGGAATATTCATGACTTATTTTCACAGCTTAATAGGCAAATTAAATTTACTTATTTTATATATTTTTCGGTTGGTAGGACCTAGGGTCCGTCCGGATCGCTACCACCATCTTATCCATTAACCTACCGCCAAACAGCAGTGTTCGCATTGTTGTGTTCCAGTTTGGGGATAAGACAGACGGTAAAATGACTAGCATAGAGGCATTCCATCTTTGTCCTCAGGGTTGGCAACGCATTTGCAGTCTTAGGATTGCATTGCAGTCTTGTGAATGCGAATGTCTATGGGTCACAGTTTCCACTTACCATCAGGTGGCCTGTGCGCTTGTTTGCCTTCTCTATGCCATAAAAAAATTTAAAAATGTAGGTATTTACTTATACTATATGTGTATTTGTAGAAAGAGTCAGCTTAATCAGCTACTGTTATATAATGTAATAGAATAATTATCTCTAAAACGTTCCAATCTTAACAGTTTTTTAGGTTATAGTTAATCTCGATCCACTCAAAACAGTATTGACTAATCACTTACCTAAAAATGCTCAGTCCCTAAATGTGGATTTGCCGCTATATCTATAACAAAACGTATTTAAACATAATAAACATCGTAAAAATAAAACCCAGTTCCAAATTTACCCATACAATCGGAGCTGTCAAGTTGACACTGTCAATTTGAGCACAGTTTGCGTATCCTTTACGTAACACTCGGTACATAAAGGTTTAACATGTTCATAATTAGTAAAAAGTTTTGATAACGCCTCTTAACAGGTTGCTATCAAATTAATCAAATACATTGCACAAGGACTAGGACCTCAAAGCTCAATCTATTCTAACATTACAAAGAGAAAAAGATAGAGCATGCAGATATTGAAAATTCGTTTATGTTTGGAAGGTAGGTAAGGACCTACGTGCAGTGTCCGGATCGCTACCATGACTAGGTTAGCTGGAAGAGATCCCTTAAAGGGATAAGTTCGCCTTTGTAGATTCTAATTCTGTAAATATTGTATTTGATTTTCTGTTTTTTGTACAATAAAGTGTTTCCATACGTACATACATACTACCATCACACCATGGCTACCATTGTCTTATCCCTTAATCTACAACCAAGCAGCAGTGTTTGCGTTGTTGTGTTCCGTTGGGCTATCACCACACTGGAACATAACAGGTGATAACAGCCAGCGTCGAGGCCCTGAAAGCCAGCGTTAAGGCTAGTAAGCCTGACACCAAGCTGTGAAGCAACTTTTTCGGTGTTAATTTTAGATTAAGTACTCAAGTTTGTATTAGGTACCTACTCTACTTTTTTATAATGTTTTTGCTGTTGTTCATTTTATTTCCTATGACAGCCGGAGAAATTACTACCACAGAGGCATTCAATATAACTCCTTAACGTTGGCAAAGTACTAGCAGTCTTAGGCCCGTATTAATAAACTAATCTCA
Organism: Acleris laterana; assembly: GCA_963966035.1. NCBI lineage: Eukaryota > Metazoa > Arthropoda > Insecta > Lepidoptera > Tortricidae > Acleris > Acleris laterana. The sequence continues at coordinate 8,731,552 of OZ014458.1, read as the reverse complement.
ACTCTAATGCTCCTCTCGAGATGCGTCAAAAATGACAGTGTTCTATGGTTTGACATTTACTTTGACGTATCTTGTGACGCGCGTCTCAGCCAAGATGAGTTTATCAATACGGGCCTTAGGATTGCAGTCTTAAGATTTAAGACTTTTCATCAATCGACGGAGTGATTCAAGTGGAAGGTTTTTATATATAAACAGTCTGAATTATTAAACCGAAGCGAAGCGACGGCGGGTCGGTTACTAATAATTGTTATGTGCCAATGACGCAGTGTTGCCTTGGTATCATAAAAAAAAAATAACATAGCTGTCTTGTCTTGTACCAAGAAACAAATCCTGTTCAACGTAATATTATGTCTCAATAAAATTCTCAATATTAATAATACTTTTATTGCCGCTCCACAGTAACATAAGTCCACAAAATTATAACAATAATAAAAGATAAAACTCATATGCAAAGTTATTAACATACATAAATACATACCTTCACTTCTGTTATCCCTATGTTTTGCACAAGAAGGCTAAGATGTTTACCAGCGTATTAGTGACAGGGTGCAAGCCCACCGCCTAACAGTACTAAAGTCACCGTCAATAGAACTTGTGAACGATGTAAACAAATTAGTACTGTTTGACACATAACCTCAAATATTCACCAAGCGTGTTTTTATTAAAAATAACGTATAATGAATAGTTATTTCATCTTAAACTCAATATGAAAATAATGATCTAGTGTATAAAACATGGCAAAGACCTCACTTGATCTTTAAAAGTACGTGATTATCGAGTAGTCATGGTGGACATATTATACTGCCCTCCTAAGCCAATAAGCAGTATCTTAAATTCTATCACCATGCAAATTCAATTCTATGTCGTTAATAATAAAGTTGATATTATTACAGGAGGTTTAACTTAGTTACCGCGTTTTTGCTTAGGACGGCAGTATAGCTGAGTGGATACCATTTTCGCAGCACTACTTTTCACACACTGTAATAATTTATAATTAAGCGATTAAATGTTTTTCTATTCTATTCTATTCTAATTGTTTCGTTTGGTTTTGTTTACATCTTTTGCAAGTTCTATTGACGGTGACTTTACAAGCCTATATTCCCTTAGTCGCTTCTAACGATATTCACGGGAAGACATGGTGTGGCACTATTCTAACCCGGCAAACACACGTGGTTCTAACCAGGCAATCACACAAGCGACGGCGGGTCGGTCGTCAATAATATAATAAAACATAAAACTCGTATGCAACGTTATTAAATATTGCATTGTTCCCAGTATCTGCACACAGTAGCGGCCGGTAGCTGAAATGTTCCATCCCACAATAACCAAACTGCTTTTTCACGAAAATGCGGATGCATTATTAATATACTTTATTTTCGCCACATCGGCCAATAGGTATATCCCTGATATGATTTTATTTTGCATAATTTTAATACGACGATAACATAGTTTCAATGATTATTTAATTCAATAATGCGAGGTAGATTCACTAAAGCTGGCACGAATGGACTGAACAAAAGTAATGTCACCTATCAGACACATTATAGACTACGTTGCCGGTTGTTGTCCCATGTATCACAATGCTGGATCCGAGGAAAATCAGCGTCGTGACACTCTTGAGTGCCGCGACACCATGCTGAGTGGGTTCAATTTTCGCAATTTGTTACATTAATCAACTAATCAAAATCCTGCATGCTTATTTGCTGTTATCGTAAGGTTAAGTTTTAAGTGTTCTACCATAATTAGCTTTAGATACATAATAACTATAATAAGCTTTAAGTAAAGAATGTTAGCTATAAGTAAAAAATGCATCATTTTGCAGAAATAAAATTATTTTATTATTATTATTTTAAGTATTTATTTAATTTTCTGTAAATTTGGTTTTTTACAATAAATATTCAATTATAAAAGTAAAATAACAATACTAATATAAAAAATAAACATTATAAAAAACCTAACCTACGAATGCCGCCGGCAGCGGGGCAGGGCTCAAGCTACCGGTGGTTAGGGCTGCAGAGAGAGGAACCTCCTCACAATACGTGCCGTGTCGAGAAGTACTGCCTTCTGTATCTGGCCCTTGATCCAGCCATCTAGCGAGAGTCTCTTGAGGTATTGGTCGAGACTCTTCGCTATAAGACCGTTTGCCGAAACAACTATTGGGACAATGATCGTCGAGTCAACATCCCACATGGCGGTCACCTCGTGAGCCAAGTCAAGGTACTTGCTGAGCTTGTCCTTCTCAGCCTTCATTATTATTATTATTATTATCACTGTGTGAGTGACGTCCTTTGAACCGATGTTCGAATTTCAAACCGAAAACTTGTTATTATTTTACACACTTGGATACTTTCGTTTACTTATTCAATCCACTCATGCCAGCTCTTGTGAAGCGACCTTTACTATTGTATACTACCAAAGATAACAGACCGATAACCGATAAACGACTAATCTTAGCTTTAAACGACTAATTTTAGTGGTAATAGGACCGAATCGCTACTAGGTACCATCTTATCATTTAACCTACCACATAAACAGCAGTGTTCGCATTGTTGTGCTCCGGTGCGGGATAAGACACCCGGTGAAATTAGTAGCAAAGAGGCATTCCATCTTAGTTCCTAGGGTTGGCACAGTATTGGAAGTCTTAGGATTGCAGTTTTAAGATTGTGCTCTTGTGAATGCACATGTATGTATGTATGTAAACACTTTATTGTACAAAAAAAAAACCATAACAATACCTACAATTAAAATAAAAATATGTACAAAGGCGAACTTATCCCTTTAAGGGATCTCTTCCAGCTAACCCTTGAGAGATGTCCTTGATGTCTATGGGTCTCAGATCCCACTTATCATCAGGTGGCCTGTGTGCTCGTGTGCATTTTCCCATGCCACACAATAAACGTTAAATAGCGAAAAGAAAAGGTACCAGTCGTCAACTTGGCTTTAAATTCGTTGTTTTTTCTCGTTTCCATATAAAAAACAATCCAATTAGACTCGACTTGTTACAAAAGACAAATAAGAGGTCAAATATAACACCTTATTTTTTCCAACAAGGGGAATGAGAAAAAACTTTGCCTTCAATATAAAAGTTGTCAGTCGTCCCTTTTTCTCAATACTTATACAGCTGAAGATAAACAGGGACAGCGGAACAGAAGCTTTGAGTTTAGTGTTTCAATTATCCACCAGAGCGTAAAGAAAGCCGGTTTAGTGGTTCCGCAAGATACAGAAAAAAAACGTAGGTTATTTCATACTTGCGACAAAATACATGGGTCATTAAATTATGATAACAATTAATAATAATTGTAAACTAATGGCTAATGGTTCTTCATTTGCTCGTTTCTTAATTTTTTTGGGATTGGTCTACCAGTCTTATTCTATTTTGCAAAACCATATGGACTTTGACGTGTTATGATATTGTTTTTAACTCGCGGAAATATATGTATAGTCAGAGTAAGAAAACGTTCGTCACTTTTCGACTCTATTTCAACGCTATTTAGGTTCAAAAGTGACGAACCTCTTTTTCTGTGACTATACCTATCAAAAACAATAATATTTTTTAGATGGTTTACTGTCGTAGAATAGGGGCCCTGTTTGTACAGTCAACCAACTTGATTTCTAGGCCACTTTGAACTATGTTAAAGTGACGTTGTCAACCAAAAACTAAAATCTCTACGGAACCCTTCTTTACTTATACAATTCTAACTTTGGCTAACAGAAAACTCTAGAACCCCTCATCTATAATAAAACGGCTACCGTTATTATACCCAGAGCAATGATATAAGATCACGTCGCATGTTAAATTGTATGTACCGTGGCCCGTTTTCACAGCTCTGTGGCTATCTAGCGCTAATCAAAACAAGTTTAGTGCTAGCGGAGTAGAAGTTAACGCCAGAACTTTAGTTATTAACACTTTATGTTGTTTTTGTGCTTACATGGTTTGACTTTGAAGCACGGAAGACCGGAATATAATGTGTGCTTGTACCCTTAACAGGAGTTACAATTACCGTACTCGCTAACGAGTCGAATGCTCTGTCCCTCGTACTTTTTAAGCAGGGTTCGGAGTTTTCGTAGCACGGTAAGACTAATGAGTGCTGTAGAGTCGACATTAACATCTACAACTTGTTTAACTATTACTCATACTCATACTCATTTGTAAATTTAATTCCAAAATGCTTTTATAATTGCACTTAGCCCCTGGGCAAAGCTGCATGTACATTATTATGTAATATTAATCTCATAATGTTATAAATGATGTTAAAAGTGAAAGTAAACATAATAATCGAATTAGTATGAGTATGGCTTCCTAGTAGGTGCAAATGTTTGTCGAGAGCACGACAGCTTTTGAGTCTTGGATGTTTTCTATGTATTTAGGTTGGTTTTCTATGTAACTTTGCGTAAATCTATGTATGTGCCGCTTCTTAACTGTGGTTAATTTGTCTAAACGTGGTCCCTGACGAAATATCTCGCTTTCATATTGCTATGTATTTAGTCTATAAGGTATTCGTAACGATGGGTCTCGCTGCTCGAAATAAAAAAATACTATTATTATTATAATGTGTACGTAGATGTATTGAATTATATCGTTTTTGGTCGGAAAAGTTCATGGGTAATCAATCATTTTGTTTTCTCAGTCAGTTTTAGTACCGATCGAGAAGCTAATTGAGATAGCAAGACAAATACAAACGTATGGTACGTATGATAAAGTCATACATACGTACAGTGCTTCTATTTTCTTAATGTAGTTCGGCAAACTTCGTTTTTGTATGAAACACGAGTGACAGATATACAGTCAGTTGCGAGTGCAAGGGGGATAGCGATAGCCAGCCGAACTCTATTAGGAAGCTGGGAGTACTGTATAATTATATTTGCGCCCAAAATGTGATTAACTTATTATCGTTACCACTAAGTCGCTTTCATAATATTTTAGTAATGAAGTACATTTGTATAAGTAAAATTTAGACTCTAAACTATACAGGGTGTCCCAAAACTCAACGATAATCCGCCAAGGGCTGATAGAGCAGCTAAAAAGCTATCGATTTAACACCTATGTATGTTCAGCGATTTTCGCTAGTTTCGGAGATATTGATCATTTTAATCTGAAATTTTGTAATTTTCCCTTATGCCCATGTCACGAAAAATCATTAATTTCGTTATGTATTTCATAAGTTTTTCAGTGGTATCTTACATAATTATAATCATTACGAATTGGCGAAGTTTTTAAACCTATTTGCCCGTTTATTTTATCAGTATTTTTTTAAGTAATCACCTAAAGTTGTTTTTTTCATACAAAGTGAAAAGCAACCACTGGGACACCTAGTATGGAGAAACAAACTTTATGTGATTACTTAAAAAAAATACTGATAAAATAAACGGGCAAATAGGTTTAAAAACTTCGCCAATTCGTAATGATTATAATTATGTAAGATACCACTGAAAAACTTATGAAATACATAACGAAATTAATGATTTTTCGTGACATGGGCATAAGGGAAAATTACAAAATTTCAGATTAAAATGATCAATATCTCCGAAACTAGCGAAAATCGCTGAACATACATAGGTGTTAAATCGATAGCTTTTTAGCTGCTCTATCAGCCCTTGGCGGATTATCGTTGAGTTTTGGGACACCCTGTATTATAAAAGCGATGAGATTGTGACAATGGTAAGTATTTTTTATGTATAAGTCAATGTGTAAGTACTTTCTGTATTACTAGAGATCTAAGAGCAAGTTAGATATTTTAAAGCGCAATGTTGGAAAACATTTTTTTGCGGTGACTATATCTACTACACGGACCAAGTACACAGCCTGAGACTAAATTAATTTATTAACTACTAGCTATTATATAGGATACTAGCGACCCGCCCTCGCTTCGCTTCGGTTTAGATTTTTCATACAAAAGGATTTTCCCGCTAATTCCCGTTCCCGTGGGAATTTCGGGAATTCCTTTCTTAGTGCACCTCTACGGTACCTAAGCTACGTCCCTTCCAAATTTCAAGTGCCTACGTTTAGCCGTTTAGGCTGTGCGTTGATATGTCAGTCAGTCAGTCAGTCAGTTTCTCCTTTTATATATTTAGATGGATTGTAATGGTAAAATAAGTTTTCAAATCGGTCCAGTAGTTCCCGAGCCTATTCAATGCAAACAAACAAATAAACAATCAAATCTTTCCTGTTTATAGTATTAGTGTATGCCAACAGTTTGCCACTGCTGAATTTCACAATGTTCAGTATCCTTGACCGACTCAACGTCAGGGCTCGGCAACATTTTATAACAAAATATTTTTATTTGGCAAACACTCGCCACGTCAGGTCGTGTTCGAGCCTATTATGGTCGTATTTACCGATGTGTATAAGAGATCTGTCACTTTCTGACCATCACGTAAGTGTGAGAGTGACGGATCCTTTATCCTCATCTATCTACCGCAATAAAGACTACCATAATACGGGTCCGGTACGGGTAGACGTTTGCTTAGTGTAGTGTAAAAAACTTCTTGAAAGTAAACACCACATTTCAGTGCTAAAAGTGTACAGTCTACTGGTTTATTTTACATTTATAATAAGACATGGTTATTTGTTACTTACGATGCACCATATTTTGACAGTGTATGGTCATTTATTAACTACTTTGTGGAATACTTACCGTCTCATACATTAATAAAAAATAAACATGTTTTTCAATTAATGTTGTTTTTGACCTTCTCTTAAGTTTTAACGCAGGCTAACGTTTTTTAACCTTTTTATTTCCTTCAACTTTTAATCCAGCCTCAGTCCAGATTTACTGAGATGTTTGGTAGGTTTTAGAAATAGGTATTAAAATTATATGTACATAGGTATCTATAATAATTATGTGCGTTCATCGTCAACATTTCTCGCTCAAATACATTATCTAGAAAATAACAGATACAAACTTTTGTTGAATAAACGCTTTGGAACTAACAACACGTCAAAACAGTTGAAAAAACAAAGTCAGTTTTAATTAAAACGGCAACAAAAACTAACGCCCGCAGCTTGTTGTTTCAATCAGATTCAAACAGAAACAAGTACCACAGATAAAACTATACCCACGAATTTAATATCCAGCGGGCTATATAGCGGGTCCAATGTGCATAAATCATCCGTCACTCTCGTACTTATTTACGTGTCAGAAAGTGACGGAGGCCTTAACCAAGCCCCAGGGCTAATATGGCTGCGTTTATCGCGTGTCAAATTTTGGATAAGGCATCCGTCACTTTCTGACACGTAAATAAGTACGAGAGTGACGGTTGCTTTATTCACATTTGACCCGCTATATAGTCGCAGCCATACGAGGCCTGCAGGACCCGTTTTATGGTCGCCTATATCGTGGTGGATAAAGCATCCGTCACTCTCGCTCTTACACATTGGTCAGAAAGTGATGGATGTTTTATCCACACATCCATGTCGATAAACACGTCGCTCATAATAGGCCCGGTAAGCAAATAAACGAGGAATCTTAAATGCCAATTCGAGAACGTCATGTAACCCCACAGAAAATAAACAGTGTTAGTTTTGCAAACAAGGCCAACGATTACAAATACCTACACCGGTAAGTTTACGCTTATTTTATATTTAGCCGGGTTTTGGTACTAATGGGGGAAGCGGACCGTTTGGAAACAGCGGCAGGAGTGTAAATGTAGTACAGGACGTGGACATAGTAATGACGTTTCCACAGCGCACTAATATAGCCTAAAAGAGAGGGTAAAGAGTCAGTTCATTCATTAATTCACTCATTCATTAATTCATTATTCATTCATCCATTCATTAATTCAGTCATCATTCATTCATTCATTCATCATTCATTCATTCATTCATTAATCATTCATTATTCATCATTCATCATTCATCATCACTGCAAGGCAAGCCTTAACTTGTCGGAATATACTGCGTCTGCTTATAGTCAAAAACTTTAATTGAGCCGCAATGGGACCCTGTCGTATTGACAGCGTCGCGTGAAAAATGTATGGTTGGCTTTCGGCGACAGGGTTCTTTAATGACTGACAATTAAAGTTGGCAATGAGGCGACGTGTGTAGGTAATTGGCTTAGTATACCGGCGGTTCACAATAATCACGATACACACATCAGCTGTCGTTCGACCTCTTTTTAACGCCATCTTAGTAGAAATTTCTGGCATTTAGGTTTAGAAAACTGATGGGTAGGTACTGCAGCGGCGATTCGGCTGTTCACTTATACTTCAACGTCTTACTTCGATGTTGGTATTACTTTGAAGTTTGAAGTAGATACATACATACATATATACATTAAATCACGCCTGTTTCCCAGAGGGGTAGGCAGAGACCACTTCTTTCCACTTGCTACGATCTTGACAAATTTCTTTCGTTTCTTCCACATTCATACATCGAGTCATGCACGCACGTCGGTTTTGGGTACTTAAGATTCGGCCCTTTTCCAGTATTTCACCAATTTGACTCGATAAAGTACGCCTAGGGCGGCCCCTTCCGACCCGTCCACTCACTTTCGATCTGTATATCTCTTTCGTCAATCTTCTTTCATCCATCCTTTCCAAATGACCGAACCATCGAAGCATGCCCTTTTCAATCTTAGTCAATACATCTTCTTTTATTCCACATTTCTCAAGTAGATACTCGCTTGATATTGGAACTATTTGACCTGCTTCAGCACATCTTCTTTGAGTTTTGATGGACAGTATCTCGAGACGTATGTCCAACCAAGCGTATTCTATTCAACAGTTATCTTAATTAAAAAAATCGGTATGGTTTATCAAAATCGGATCTCTAGGTACAGTCAACCGATTTGATTTCTAGGCCACTATGGACTTTGTCAATGTGACGTTGTATACCAAATCATAGGGAAGACTCAAATTTTTTTATTGTCAACGTTACTTTAACAAAGTCCAATGTAGCCTAGAAATCAAATTGGTTGATTGTACATACTAGTTGTCCGATTTTGATGAGTCAAGGAAATTGATGAAAAACTCACGTTAACGACCTCTTGCATGTAGTTGTAACACATCTGTATAGACCGTTCGACATTCTATATTTGAAATTTGACGTAAATTTCTTATTTTTTTGTACACAACTACATTTAAGAGGTAATTTACATGAGGTTTTCACAAACACCCCATCGTCAAGTTGTTGAGAACTGTACGTGTAGTGTAATTTTTTAATGCATGTGACCCTTACCTACTTTATTCACTTAGCGAGGAGGAAATGCTATTCTAGTACGGGTACCCTTTTTCACGCGATTAAGTTCACGAGTACTAATATATTATTAACACCGGACGTCCAATTCGGATCGGTGAAGGTTGAATTATGGAGTGGATGCACGTCTGTCACCGGTCCAATTTGGACTCCTTCGTTCGACGGAAATTATTCCCAGTGTTACCAGCGATAAAAGCATTATTGAAAGATTGATAAGGTCATTCGGAATTCGAAATTTAAATTTAAAACTCGTGAACTTCTAGGTAACCCATTTCATGCAGTTTGGTAAATAAAAACCACAACACTTTAGATTGAGATTGGCTTATAAACGTCACGGTACTTTTGTGAGATTTAAATGTCATTTGTTGTTTTCATTATATTGTACAAGTTTACACACTTTTGTTCACCCAAGGTTAGTCTGACTTAGGGCCACCCTCACACCAGTTAACGACGGTTAAGACAGTATTTTTCATACACAAGTTCATTGATTAAAGTAAATAGTCTTTAAAATCATTGCGTCCACCAGGATCCCCTAGCCTGATCCCTAGGGGATCCTGGTGAACTCTGCTACAGAGTCGACGGAGCTCCTACTTCTGGGTTGTTTTGGCCCTTCGGGCCCTCTGAAGAACTAACATAACCTAAACCTACCTCTATTTTAACGTTATGATTCTGATAAACACTTGAGTTCACTAGGATCCCCCACAGGGGATCGGGCTAGAGAATCCTGGAGGACTAGGTACACTTTTAAAATGTGCCTGAGTAAGGAAACCCAAAAAACATCCAAAGTCTTACCATTTAAACAGTTTAGTCATACAGATCATTATGGAGCAAATATTTTCAGAATTCCAATAATTAGTTTACTTCAAATACTTAATTATTAGTTAAAAAATTAACGACTTACTGGTTTGTATGTTCGCTTTCATCTTAATTATGTTTAGTCTGGGGTTGGTAAAATGTTCTGTTTTTAACGTACTGACATCTTAGGAGTTAAAAGTCGTTAAATAAACATTAAATCACCGATATATTCGATGATTTGGTAGTAAGACCTGTTATTTAAGTATTTATTTATTCGAATGCGGCGGAATGTAGGTACCAAGATATGTTTATTGAAATTTGAAAAATCTAAAGCGACCTCAGCTTTTTACTTTAATATCTGAGTCGGTGTCGACATAACCAAATTCTCTTAGGACCAGGTAGTTACTATATATTTGGACACTTCTAAACTTATTGCAGACTGAAAAATTAGAGTAACAACTTAAAAGGAATCGGCCGAACTTTTCAAAATCATAAACCAACTAAGAGTACGGCAAAATGGAATCGAACTATGTCACAGTGACGTTAAAATCTAATCGTAACCATTATCAAACAAGTTCTATTTTGCTGTTTGTATACAAGTATATTTTGTTACAAATTTATTTTTCCCTTACAGTCCCAGTACCCAAAAATAGTCTTCTTTATAGAATACTAGCTAACTGATCTCGCTTCGGTTCGGTTTATGTGAGTTTTCTGTAACACCCGTCCATAATCCAGAATTTATGATACATAAAAACCTTCCGATTGAATCACTCTACTTATATGTATGTAAAAAGCATTAAAATCCGTTGCGTAATTTCAAAGATCTAAGCATACATACAGTAAACCAATTCGCATTTTGCGCCTTAGGCTTTGAAACCTTTGGATATTGTAGTTTTACTGTTCTTAGCTAGGTTTCGTGAAAACCGGCTGAGCCGTGAGATATCAGGGTAGTGATTCTCTCAACATCGACGGTCGGACGGACGAACGAGTGAATGTCCAAGCGGCGAGTTTAAGTAGTCCCGTCAGTACGAACAAAACACATTTTAGAGCGTTCATTTTCAATTTAGCATCAGCATTTTAGCATCGAACGTATAAGGCTGCTTAATTGAAAATGCACGCGCTAAAATGTGTTTTGTTCGCTCGGACGGGACTACTTAAACTCGCCGCTGCGATTTCGCTCGTTCGTCCGACCGTCCGTTGTTTTTGAGAGAATAACACCCCAGCTTTCAACAAAGGGATTACTATTTTTTTTGGGGGGTTTTTATTTTTTATAATTGACTATTACAAATACTAGTAATGCTATTATTAATATTAAAAATTATAAGCTGAATAAAAATCTTCCGTACATTAAATTTACAATTACTCATCAGGTTGTAACCGGATATAATTATACCATTAAATAATCAATCAATTCGGAACTAGTTGTTAAGTAATGAGTTCTAACGGGCCTGGAATTGTTTCTGTAACGGTTTTAGCAAACATTCCGTTCCAACGACAGAGGGCGACTTTGTTTTATACTATGTAGAAAAGATTTATGGGGTACTAAAATCAATTTGAAATTTCGCAATACTGTTTACGTTAATGGTTCCTTAAATTGTGTGCGCAAATAAAACGACGCTGTAAATCTTAATCGTCGCACGCGCCTAATATCTTTTAATAGAATGGCGTTAGCGGGAAAGTATCAAGATGTTTTGACGTTACGACGTTGGGAATGATGCCGTTCTAAAATTACTGGCTTTTAACTGGTTGAGTATGTATATCGTTTAAATTGTAATTGTTTTTGTGGAATCAGCTATACTGTTTTTTCGTAGCAGTCTTTATTCCACATTATTTTTGCTCGTTTTTTTTTTTATTATTTGCTCAACGGATGGTTCGATTTCGACAAACGAGGTGTTGTTTCGTCCTGCCATCGCGAGAGTCACTGAACATTAGGTAATTGAAAAAAAAAACGAAATGACGGATTTATAAGATTAACTTCCTCTAAGTTTTACTCCAATTCCTTTTTTCAATTATTTATTTATTTACAGTATGTAGTGCTACGAAATGAAACTAATCTTTGTAAAATGTATTTTCTTTATTTCATAGCTTAAAATCTCATTTAGTTACGTTATATTTAAACAACTAGAAAAAATCGTAAGGGCTCGTTTTTTTTGCAACACGGTTTGTATAGACGACGTTATCAAACATGTAGGTAGCTAATAATAACGGTGAAAAACTTAAGTAAATTACCTCTTGCATGTAGTTGTGCCAAAACTAGTATGGAATTAAAGTCAAAATTCAAATATAGAATGTCGAACGGTCTATACAAATGGGTTACATTACAACTACATGCAAGTATGGTCATTTACTTAAGTTTTTTACATATAGGTTATGTGGATAATTATTCGTTTTACCACCACATCCCACCACTGCAATCTTTACCTCATTCACCAGAGGGCCCAGACAAGATGCACTACGCTAGCAAGCGTTTCTCTTCGTTTAGTTTTTAAAGCAATCGCGTCACTGGTAGATGACACGTCATCTACCAGTGACGCGATTGCTTTAAAAACTAAACTAATAAAAACGGTAGTTAGCGTAATGCATCTTGTCTGGGTCCTCAAAAGACGCGAACGAATTGAGGGCGAAGGCGGTGTACCTAGTGCGTTCTACGTATACGGAAACGCGTGCCCAAAGCGTGACGGAGGTGTTAGGCGGCCTGTCCACTGCAGCGAGGAAAAGATCCACCAATAGGAATACATTATTTTTCTAGCCTCGCAAAGCGCAGCATTCCTATTGGTGGTTTTCTTCCTCGCACACCACTCCGCTGCCTCACTACGCTCAAGTGGACAGGCAGCCTTATTAGAATGGGTTGCCGCACCGCGTCGCCTCCGCTCGCATTGCGTTCGCGGCTTAAAGTATGCGCCTTATTGTGTTTGTTTCTTATAATTGTGTTTTGGGTTCAGACTGCAATGCTCGAGGTATTTCTCGTAATTATAATTATCAGGGGACCATCTTTTTAGTCACAAACTAATCGCTATGCTCGTATAGACAAAGTCATATATCATCCCCTATACTAGAATAGTTAGATAGAAAAGTAGTTATTATTCTTTAGGGAACATGAGTGCTAGGCTTTTCCTATCTAACTATTCGATTAGATACAAGGTTGACAAAGTAAAGGAACGATATTATAAGTTCCCAAAACGTTCAAAATATTTACACGCCCTTATGCCACTCAAAATAAGACCCATGTATTATCATGTATTAGGCGCGATGAACGTATAGTTTTTAGTGCTTTGGACTTTACGGTAAAGAAAACTGAAAGACCTGTTTAGCTCTTGTTACAATCTAAATAAGACATAATAAGTTTCGTTTTTCAGCTTCCCTTACTGTAGGTACATATAGGAGCCAGCCTAGTGCTAGATAACGATAAAAATACTTTAAACTAAACATATATCAGTTTTTTTTAACTCCATCTACACAATCGATCTATCTATACAATGTCAAAATCTGCGAGTGTCTATGTTCCTTAAGGACTCCACAACGGCTGGACTGCATGTTGATAACAGGAAATCTTCAGGTTAGCTTGGGGTCTCTTTTAGTGTCTTTTCTTTTGGTGGTAAAAACGATATTTTGACTTGTTTTGGTATTATTTCTAACTCGGCCTCCATTACTGTCAAGTAAACAAGAGCTATCAAAACATTGACATTGATACGATAACAGGTTAAAGACGATATGGTTTTTACCGCCTAGAATACCGGCCCGGTGATTCTATTAAGATTGATAGCAATCAGATCGGTACGGAAAAAAAATCGCCACAGTATTGCAACGAATTACATTCGAACTTATCTAACTAACTTATGCTGCCAGCATCTTACGTACAATGCCATGCAATTAAATCTAATTTAATGTTTTAGTTAATTTATATCTTTAGTCTTAGAGTTATTCCTATTCAATTTTAGTTTTAATTTTCAGTTATTGTGTTATGCTTATTGAATTACTTTATGTCGTATTTCAATAATAGTAGATTGTATAACTAGGGTCAAAAATAAGCCATAGTACCCCGAGATGGTTATTTTCCCGAGCAAAGCGAGGGAAAATTGTGCGAGGGGTACCTATAGTCTATTCAGAATAGGATGGGTACGGCGACACATGACAGTTTTACATTTTACGCAAAAGCCGTTTTAACCAATCCAGCTGTCAACAAATTAAAAAAATATATATTGCAAAGAAATTATTTCCAATAAATTAGATTTATCGTTTTTCGTAATATAATAATCAAGTTCCATTAAATTACGTGTTTATGTAGTGAAAATAGGTCAATAAAATAATTACACTGCATCTTCCGATACGTGAATGGAACTATTAATAGAGATTGGCAACACATCTGTCATCGACCGAATCGAACCGCCATATTAACAAATCGCTTCACTCGCGTCACGATTATATTGAAATAAAGAACATCTAGTGCTTTATTTCAATTTACGTGTAAATTATTGTCTTCTGACATTTATTTAATGACTGAATTCACCATTCATAATTTGTGTGCAATATAGTTTTAAGAAATAAAAAATATTGGCAAGTGCATAAAGAATCGATTATTTTCCCTTAGCAAACGTAATCGATAATCGTCAATAATCCTTTCAATTTCACAAGGCGACAACACTTTATCTGCCAAGTGTCATATGTCGCCGTACCCATCCTATCCTGAATAGACTATAATATGGCTTTTAGACCCGAGTTATACACTCTACTTTTCACTTCGATTGTGAGAAAATAAAAGAATTATACAAAAATAAACACACCTTCACTGTTAGAATCAACTTTAAATAGTTTTCACGAGATTTCACGGGCAAATTATTTTCAATCAGTTTTTTGGCCCTTTTCTCCATTATTGTATTCGGCGTAAGTTGCAATTCATTTTCATTTGACGACATCTTAAAATTAACAATGATTATCCACCCACAATGTATTCCGCGGCAAAATATTGTTTTAATTTGGCGGCGTGTTTTTATTTAAACTACTTTGACACAGATACAAAATATAGACTAAACGGCGCTGACCGAGTGAGTATTTAGCGCTTTAAAGCGTAGCTCAAACGATTTATGATATTTTATCAATTGTAAAATAGGTACTAAAAAACACCTAATGTTTTGAGAAATGAATTCTGTTACCTGATTGGTCGATTTTAATATAGCTTTATTATGGTTGGTTGATATCAAATACATTTTTTTTTTTAAAGATTTGAATTAGTTAACGAGTGTACGTACCAAAAAGAACCTAACGTTCCGACTGACAGTCGATGTGTATTGTGATTGGTGGATTTAATTTGGTGAAGTATTTTGATTGGTCAAATTAAGATGTTTTGTAAATGTAAATCATTCTATTTTCAATTTCATATTTTCCCTAGTGAAAATATATATATTATATTTTCCCTCGGTTGTACATGTATCACTTGAGTCTCGCTTGATAAGTCTAATTTGACAAACTTTTTGAGCATGAGAAGTGAAAAAGTATTTTTCACCTCAGCAGCTCAAACAAGCAGGTTTTGCTGCTTAAAAACAGTGAGCAAAATTCAATTTTGCTGCGAGCGAGAGGCAAAGTAGCTTTTTAATTATTTTTTTTAAATGCCGTGAGCAGTGCTGGGGCTACTCACAACATTCGAAAAAATTTAACTTCACTTTGTTCTGTCACTTTCACTTCGATAGGAAAAAAGCGAGAGATAGAAACAACTTGATTCGAAGTTCGATTTTCAAATTCCACACATAGTAGGCCCAAAAAGAAACGCACGTTCGGATGCACACATAACCGTAAAATTGCAAATAAAACTATCTGTTAAACTTTGAAATGTGTTTATTATAACTATTTTATACAGTAGGTACAATCATTTTTTTTATTTAATGTTTTGAAGACAAAATTAATGAAAAATAAGAAGTTATGTATCTACATAATTTTGTTATCGTTTTAACAATCTTTAATTTCGTGACATAAACCGCGGGGGCAGTTTCAGAACGCATTTCAAAAATAGCGGGATTATTGTACTTAAAAAAAAAAAAGTAATGTAATGTAAATGACGATGTAATTTTTGTTAATTTGTCCGCCATAGCCAATAGCCATAGACAAGGCCTAGTTAGGTTTTTTTTAAAGCCACAGACTACATAAAGCTGTATAAAGTTGTGTTTGCACTACGGCATTATCAAGTTGAGTGACAGGTTTTATCTGTTTCATGTTTATTTTTTCCACTTTTTATTTTATTAGTATTTTGCAAAAATGCTTGTGATTGATGCATATGCGATCGTGTCGTTATTTAGTCGTGTATTCACCAAATGGTCACAACGGAAGACCTGCGTTGGCCCTACCAGCTTCACGCTGTGTTGTTCTCGCTGCTGAGGTGAAAAGTTGTATGTCTCACACGAGACCAAAGTTTTTTACGTCTCGTATCTTTGAAACCCTCGCTACGCTCAGGATTCTAACCTAGAATCACTCGCTACGCTCGTGATTCAATAATAGAATCCTTCGCTTACTCGGGATTCAAAATCATCACTCGCAGCAAAAACCAACTTTGCTCTCTTGTTGAACAAATAACTATTATTTACACTTAGAAGTGGCTATGTATTTTAGTACTTTGTCGCAGTTATTGACGTACTAAATTCAAACCACTCTCACTTTAATACGTTACTGCGAATCGGTACTAAAATGTAAAGCCACTTAGTTCGACTGTACCGCATTTCGATATATTGCAAAATATCTAAATAATGAAGGGATAATTTTCATCCTTAGACCTTTTTGATGTGTGTTACTATGGATACGTAAGGATTGAGTGGATAAGGAAGCATAGTAAGGATCAATCGGGCCACTGCGGATATAAAGAAGCATCTAAAGCCACGGCTAGCTAACTAAAAGCTTTAAATAGGCAATTACTCGGACCGTTGGACCGTTATAAAGGGATCTGGCTGTGATTGAGATTTATTAACTAAGCCTTAAGGAGGAAGACTCGGGGAACGGGCGGGTTCTTGTAATTGCTACTACAAGATTGTATTTACGGAACTTTTTTAGAGGATAATACGACGCTTGGCTTAGATTTAAGAAGTATAAACGGTAGAAAATATGAACAGGAAATAAAATTTAAAAAAAAATAAAAATTCCAAATATTTATTCTGTATATAGGCCACATGAGGGCTCTTTTACACGTCGGTAATATAGAGTGAGTCTACCAGCGCATCGGACAAGACCATCATTGCGGAGAAGAAGCGCCGCAAGAAACTCCAGCAGAAGGTCATTTTTTCAATCATAAAAACTATGTTACATTAGGTAATAAAGTAATAAATTCTTAAAACTACCAAAAATAAAATCATTACAAATGTAAGGTCAATAAATCTTAAACTTAAAAAAAAAACTATGAGAACAGCACGACGAGGTCTGAAGAGCAAATATTTTATTATGTTTTTATAAAAATCAACTGCATCCACAGATTTGGAAAACTTACCAGTAAGTACCGGGAATTATACCAATAATTTATAAAAAACGTGCAATTGGGCTGTTTCATTTTAACTATCGCGTGCTTTATTAAACTAGGGCTCTACTTCTCGGTAAATTCTCTACTTCTAGTTATTTGTTCAACAAGAGAGCAAAGTTGGTTTTTGCTGCGAGTGATGATTTTGAATCCCGAGTAAGCGAAGGATTCTATTATTGAATCACGAGCGTAGCGAGTGATTCTAGGTTAGAATCCTGAGCGTAGCGAGGGATTCAAAGATACGAGACGTAAAAAACTTTGGTCTCGTGTGAGACATACAACTTTTCACCTCAGCAGCGAGAACAACACAGCGTGAAGCTGGTAGGGCCAACGCAGGTCTTCCGTTGTGACCATTTGGTGAATACACGACTAAATAACGACACGATCGCATATGCATCAATCACAAGCATTTTTGCAAAATACTAATAAAATAAAAAGTGGAAAAAATAAACATGAAACAGATAAAACCTGTCACTCAACTTGATAATGCCGTAGTGCAAACACAACTTTATACAGCTTTATGTAGTCTGTGGCTTTAAAAAAAACCTAACTAGGCCTTGTCTATGGCTATTGGCTATGGCGGACAAATTAACAAAAATTACATCGTCATTTACATTACATTACTTTTTTTTTTTAAGTACAATAATCCCGCTATTTTTGAAATGCGTTCTGAAACTGCCCCCGCGGTTTATGTCACGAAATTAAAGATTGTTAAAACGATAACAAAATTATGTAGATACATAACTTCTTATTTTTCATTAATTTTGTCTTCAAAACATTAAATAAAAAAAATGATTGTACCTACTGTATAAAATAGTTATAATAAACACATTTCAAAGTTTAACAGATAGTTTTATTTGCAATTTTACGGTTATGTGTGCATCCGAACGTGCGTTTCTTTTTGGGCCTACTATGTGTGGAATTTGAAAATCGAACTTCGAATCAAGTTGTTTCTATCTCTCGCTTTTTTCCTATCGAAGTGAAAGTGACAGAACAAAGTGAAGTTAAATTTTTTCGAATGTTGTGAGTAGCCCCAGCACTGCTCACGGCATTTAAAAAAAATAATTAAAAAGCTACTTTGCCTCTCGCTCGCAGCAAAATTGAATTTTGCTCACTGTTTTTAAGCAGCAAAACCTGCTTGTTTGAGCTGCTGAGGTGAAAATTATATTGTTATCATATACAACATTATCGTATTGGTTTTGAGTCGGCCGCCAATGCTGTTAAGTAAATAAGAGCTAACATAAAGACAATACGATAACATGTCAAAAGCAATATGGTTTAACCGAGTAGAATAGACTGTATGCTGCCTAAATATCCGATGTCTACAGACACGACAAACAGTCAGACATTTGATAAACAGTTGCTATTAGAGGAACTTAGCACATGGCGACACTAAAATAACATCTGAACCTTTGAAGTGCGCACGCGCCGTGCGCAGTATCAATCGATCGCGGATGTTATTCCTAAAGCGTCTGCCATTGGCGGAGCGATGGTGGATTCCGTGGATGGTGACAATCATCACTATCATCAGGGAATGAGGATATCTTAATCGGGGATGAGGATATCTTCATAATATTTGTCATAATTCACACACATACATAGGTACCTTCACGCCTGTAATCCCAGAATTACCTACAACTTCAAAACCTTGTTGATAATTCAGTAATCACATTTTGCACAAATAGCTTTTTACCACCGTATTTAGTGACAGGTTGCAAGCCAATCGCCTAACAGTACTACAAGCCTATATTCCTTTAGACATGGAGTGGCACTATTCTAACCCGGTATCTAACCACGTCATAACTTAAAATGTCATAAAACGACATACTTGCGTTACTTTGCAACAATTAATCTTCAGCCAAAACTGTAGATGTAGGTTCTATAAATAATCTTCAATTACAGGACGGCCGTGACTTTGTACGCTTAGAACTGTTTTCCGTTATTCCCCTTTATTTGCCGTCCTCTAGGAGGTAGGGTAGGGTAGGGTAGGGTGTTTTAATCTTCTTAGTGCCTAGGTTTAGCCTGTGTGTTGTCCGTCAGTCACGGACTTTTGTAAGTATAGATTTTGGTGAAAAAAATATCAATAAAAGACCAACTACCTATATAATTTATAATTAACCTTGACTAGTTCTTCTTGGGTTGGCTTCCGCTATCTCGTTCCACTTATTTCCATCCCAGACATCTTGGGGCCTAGTAAAAATGCATAAGTTAGCTATTTTCGTAAATCTACAAAATGTATTTAAGGATTAACGTAAGGATGACAGATCGCGGCGACCGCCTATGTCAACTCCATACATTTAGATTCGATAGAAAACAAAAAGATTTTACAGGATCGCGTGGAGCTAACCCTATGTCCTTCTGTTTAGATTGTCCTCACGTGTGATACCCATGGACTTATTCCCTCATAATTATGCTGATTGTCTAAAACTCTACATTTTCGAAAAGTCACCTTGTTAAAAGAGTGAAACCAATTAATTAATGAAAAAAAAACAGAAACGTCAACAGCGTTTGCACCTTGGCTAGGGCTACTGATTTCGTTAACCCATTTGTAGCGAACGGCCACGGTCACGCGGTTTCCCGTGGCCTTCACTCCACTCCAAAGTTCTCCGAGTCCATCTGGCTACGATCATTCGCTCAATGTGACCTGCTTATCTTCACTTTTGTGTTTAGAGCGTTCACGACCGGCTTGACTTTGGTTTTAATTCGTATATCCGCATTTCTCATTCGGTCGAACGAATTGCCGAGCCTTGCCCTTTCTGTGAAACTTTAAGCCTTTCCGAGAAATTCTTAGTTAACATTTTGGTTCCATGCCATAAGTCAGTACTAGCAGGACACGGTCATACAGGTATCAGTTTTCTTTAAAATTTGTTCGAAAATTTTATAAGTTACCAAATCATTATTTTACGATCGCATTATCTTTTCAAAAGGTTTAAATACATATACAGTCACCCAATAAACATGTTGAGCATACTTAGTACCTTGTCATTGTGAATGTTATTGTCATTGTCATGTGTGTGATTTGATGTTCTGTTTCAAGTTTACTGTGACAACGCACTAAAGTGCTTAACATTTTCGTTGGGTTACTGTACCTACAAAACCTTTAAACAAGAAAAGTCAAACGATTTCAGATAAAAAAAGTAGGGCAAAAAGTAGGGGTAGGGGTTTTCAGCACTCCTCTTTTTTTGTTCAACCTTCATCTTTAGTTTTTCTTCTTATTTTTCGGGGTTTTATTTTTCATTGCTGACTTTTTGGAACCGTAAGTGGCAAATCTGACTTTTAGCTGCAGTGACCAAAAAAACTCGTCTTTTTAGGGTTCCGTAGTGAACAAGGAATACTATTATAGTTTCGCCATGTCCGTCTGTCCATCTGTTTGCAGTTTATCTCAAATAGTATTAGTACTGCAAAGAATGACCTCAGGGCTGTGCAGTACATTAAATTTACCACTACCAGCATGCCCAATACTCCTCTCCATATTTCAAACCGAAAATGAACAGCGAATTAAACATTCACCGGCTGTGCCCAGAGCTCCAATAATGACACCATTTTATACTCAAATGATAAAGCCTGGCCCTGAAATGCTCAAAGCAACAAGTTCTCTTGGCACTGGGGCTCCACTAATTCACTTACTTGCTCGTAATGTCTCTGAAGTGACTTTTTGCTCGCTTTTCACTGAATTTTCAATGGCGACCTGGATTAAAAATTAAGATAGCGCGCAGCAATGTAAATTTATTACGTTTCTAATAATGACTTGAGTACGCGAGACAAATTAATTACGTTGTAGCTTTTAGTCGTTCGAAGCTGTTTTTAGACCTTCAGATTCTGGTTTTGATATGAATACAAAAGATAACAGTGTTTAGCTGGCTAGGCTAGAGCATTTTAACCCCCGACGCTAAAAGAGGGGCGTTATAAGTTTGACGGCTATGTGTGTGTATCTATGTATGGCACAGTGAGAGCAGGTTTTCTAGCGGTGGTTCTTAGCAAGGTTTCATCAAAATCGGTCGGGCCACTTAACAGATATCAGCTGTGGAAGAAGGGGTCACCATTTTATGCGCGGTTTTTATCTCATACCTAGTTATAATAAAGCTATTTTGTCCCTCAATCACACAAGAACGGTTAATTGGATATCGGTAAAATCCGGCAATCGGATAGTCCATAGATATTGCCAGATGGTCCATTATAGTAAGACACTTTTTAGAGATATGGAAGTGTGTTTGTATATTAATTTCGCCTTCACAGCTCAGCTTGAAAAAGTAGAAAGACATTTAATAGACCTTTTAATGAACACAATATTAAAGAAAGTCAGATTTTAAGTTAATAACGATAAACAACTGCGCAAAGTCGCAGGCAAAAGCTAGTAGGTAGTTCAGAAACTATAACAGCAGGATATCACGTTTCTATACATTAGTATGACCTAACTACTCAGGAAGACGTCCAACAATGTTTGTGTACCTGCCTGTTCCGTTATAATTGATTACGTAGAGTGAAGCTGACGCACTTATTCGTATGGAGGTACAGTGTTAGTGTTATTGGAAATGCCGCCTTAAGTTCTACTTTATTTTACGTACATTAATGCCATGCTATTTAAAAAAAAGTGGTCAAGAGCGAATCGGACATCATCAACCTCTGTTTCGCCTATCGTTAAACCAACGCTTTCGACCTCTGCCGCACCTTTCATACCACCGTCGCCATCGGCTGTACTGTAAACTTCTAATAAAGTGAAGTATGATTTTCGACATAGGTAAGTACGTCGGGGCAAAACCGGAATAAGTACCCACAGATTTCAGAATTGTTAAACATTATTGCTAAATATTGACATACATTTACCCACCAGCAACCACACGGCATAACCACAGCACGGGTTGACTATTGAGTGTTTTTAAAAAAAAATTGATTTGTTTACGTTCTTTATGAAACTGAGTAACTAAAAACATTGTTTTTATAAAGTTGTGTTCGGAAACAATTAATATAAAGCTTCAAATTTAGATATACGGCTTTACCCCTCTCCCCTATATTGTCACTAGGGCTACATAATTTTTTCGTAGGTGTATTATTGACGCTATGAAACGCGACGGTGTAAAAAGGATGATTTTCAAGGAAATTGTTGAGATTAATATTGTTTCCATTCTGGCAAACGTGGTGGTTTTACATTCATAAACATATGATTATGAGATTTACGACGCCTATCGAGGCACGTGCAAGCTATCTCCATCTCACGTTTTCCCCGCGGAAGTTCATAAAGCCATCCCTATTCATTTTTCGGGGATCGGGGAGCGGGGAGGTGTGAAAACGTGGCAGCGTAATTGTCCTTCTTATAGTTAATAGGCACTAAAGCATGCATTTGTATTAGTTTGATTTATTACGCTTTCCCAAACGCTGCACTAAACGTCAGTTTCGTCGCAAAATTTATGACATTTGACATCAACTTCCTGTTTAGAGACGCACTGACCGATCGTTAGTTAGACTACAATGTACATTCCAACAACTTTCCCTCTAATAAATTAAATATCTTCCTGAAATAACAAATTTTCAATGCGAACCGTGTATGTACATGCCTACTGGTCTCATAACAGAAAAATATTTCGCGAAACCCAAGAATCCTTTAATAAATGTACAATACTCGTATTTCTTTTGTTACTCGCGTACCTACTATAATCCGCTTACATTGATATCGTTAACGGAATCAAAATACCACCTATAAAGTTACCGAACCATGAAAACAGTTCTATAATAAGCGTTGCCATGGTAATAACACTTTGTTTATAATTATTATAGTACTGTTATTACGGTTAGGCGCATGATCAATGTCAGTGATGATGATTGGTGATCAAGTGACATCTCAAAATACCTATAGGTATATTATACATGTCAAAAATATAAATATATATTTTTCGTATTTTTACACATTTAAATTGTTGTAAAATTATCGTGTAGTTACGGCAAACTTTGTAGTTCCCTTTTTAAGCTCGTAAAATTAATGTTAATAATTAGCTCTTAGGGTAGGCTAGCGAGCACTCTAATGACAGGCACGAGTAAGCTTCATTATGTACCAGTTACATTATTTTTAATTGATAGTGGCTTTGCTCTTGACTAACTCTTGCCCTTGGAGGGCAAAGATTTTGTCGACGATGAAGCGAGCTCACCCAAAAGATGAGGCATCTTTAAGCTCGTAAAATTAATGTTAATAATTAGCTCTTAGGGTAGGCTAGCGAGCACTCTAATGACAGGCACGAGTAAGCTTCATTATGTACCAGTTACATTATTTTTAATTGATAGTGGCTTTGCTCTTGACTAACTCTTGCCCTTGGAGGGCAAAGATTTTGTCGACGATGAAGCGAGCTCACCCAAAAGATGCCTCTTCACCCTAGCTTTAGAAGGTTCAGATTATATGCACTCGGAAATACAGTGTTTTGGTTAAATAATCATACGGTCTACGTCAATTCCATACACTTTGTCTAACAAACTAGTAAGGTGTTTCCCTTGTCATGATCAGGAATAAGTTCCTGTCAAAAATTTCATTGTTGGGACAAGCTTTTATTGCCGACTTTACTTTTTTTGCACAGTCGTCATCGACTTGTCAAGACGATTCTAACAAGCCCTAACACGACGCGTTTATCATGTGTAATTTAGGAGTTCCTATGGCCACCTTGAGTCTCCATCATCACTATCATCGACCAGCTCGATGGTATTATATTATTGTATTGTCATCAGAACTAATGGCGTATGCAAATTTTCAGTTTCATCGAAAACCGGGACGTGGGTCAAATTTAACTTGCAAGATTTAACCCTTACATACATACTCGTACATTAAACATTGCACAAGTTAAATAATAGTATTTTTCGTAATCGTGTTATAATAGAGAGCTTTTTAATCTCGTAGCTGAGTGGCCTAAGTAAGGTACGAGATTAAAAAGCTTAATTATGACACTATTGTGAACAATACTTTTTGTACGAGTTCATTAAAATTAATAATGTAAGTCATTAATACGAGTATATAAGAAAACTAAAAGTAGATTTTTGACAGATGATGCGACGCTGCTAGTGCTACGTTCCGAAACGACACAGATTGGCAATTTTGTATCGGATCGAGGCTCCTTAAACAAGGACACATATATGGAAATCCGAAGTTCTATTTTCAAATTTTTTTCGGTTGTCTAGAGCGTATCGAAATAGTTATTTCGGTTGTCTAGAGCGTATCGAAATAGTTATTTCGGTTGTTTCGGAAGTAACATCTAGACTATTCAACGATGAAAAGAGTGACGTTACAGTATTCTCTATGAAATCGTAATACACACATTTTAATCGACGAGTACAAAAAAGCTTTTAAAAATTTGCATCGAGTATGTCCATCTCAGGAAGTACTACGAAAGACCAGTGGACGTTAGCTAAATAAATGGTCGTATCAGCGGAGTATTAGACGGACAACATGGAACAGTAAACCAATTACAGGCGATTTCGGTTAATTGCCTGTAAATCGGCAACGCCGGAAAATTGCCTGTTATTCTTTACGAGGTTCGTTCATGTTTATTGGCGAGTCACTAAATATTGGCCATTACGATTTTATTAACTGCTGTTACTGCTGTGACATTTGCTATAAACCAAAGTATTGGTTTTTCATTAACACGAAACTAGTTAGTAGGAGGAGGGTCCCGTGTGGTTGCCGGGTTAGAATAGTGCCACTCCATGTCTTACCGTAGACGTCGTAAGAAGCAACTAACGGCCGGTTCCTATATTCAAACAGTGGATAGATAGGCTTACTTCGGATTAAAATTTGACACATTTTGTATGGGCAGATGTCAAATTTTAACCCCAAGTAAGCCTTATCTATCCGCGGTTTGAATATAGGAACCCGACATAAAGGAATAAAGGCTTGTGGTACCTACAGTAGGCGATAGGCTTGTAACCTGTCACTAATACGATGGTAAAATCTTAGCCTAATTAGATAGATAGCTGCTGCCATAGATAGGATAGGTCATGTGAATGTCGGTTTTCTTTGCTTGCTCCATGTCATGCCATTCAATTAAGGCTAAGGGACAGTTGCTCTTTCAGTCATCTAAGGACGGGCATGTTTTTGCGAAACTCAGAGCTTTGTTTTTATTTTTTACTTTTCTTCTCGTTTTGTGTTCATTTAATTATGTGTGTGTAACCTTCCGTGGTTTCACCTGATGGCTCCAACGGAAGACCAGCGCTGACTTTAATGCCAGCATTACGCTGAGTTGGGGCCATTTCGTGGCTACTTTCTTCTTGTATTTGTTAATCTGTTCTTTGTTATGCATGTCACGAATAAATGATTTTCTTTCTTTCTTTCTTTTTATTTGTGCAGAATGTGGTCACAGACTTATCATATCAACAAGCTTTTAGAGTTGTTGGTAATTCTTTAGCTCTGCCTACCCCACTCTGGGAATGAAGGCGTGAGTTTATATGTATGCGTATGTACAGTCACAACCCGCGAATGTTACGCCACTTGCCACTCTTCTTAATTTAGCCGTGTAACTACACTCGGGTAATATGTCAAGTCTGCTGTCAACCCAAAATGCATTACACAGTTAAATTAAGAAGAGTGGCAAGTGGCGTAACATTCGCGGGTTGTGACTGTACGAAACGAATAGTAAGATTCTGTCGTGTGGAATGTTGAAATGAAAACTTGTCGTTATAAGTTTTATTTCATGTCATCTCGTGTTGCACACGAGTTGCAGAACATTTCCAAGAATTTCAATCAACCAACATTATGGAATAAACTTCGGCGTTACCGATAACTTCTCGAAAGTTTCACAATTTGAGAAGTTTCCTGTTGGTACAAGCCAGCCGAATTGAAAAGGAATTTATTTTGGAATTTACGTTTAGGATAATTTTATGAATAGGTCGGTGTTTCCGAACAGTGGCCCAGGGTTTTTTCTACTCGGTGAAACCATATCGCTTTTCACTATGGTATTGTCAACGTTATATTTCTCTTGATATGTCTTGTTTAATTGACGGTAATGGCGGCCGAGTCAAAAACATTACGATAATATGTCAAAATCTAATTAGTTTTATGGAGTAGAATTGAGCCCCTACATGTTATATTCAAAGAACTTTGTCTTTATCCAAAATCTATACGACTGACGTAAGTTGCCGGACGGTCGCGGTTGCTTATAATTATGTTCTCCATAGGTTTTGACAGTCTTTAAAATTATTGACGTTAGCGTTAAACATCTTGTTTAGAGAGCATCTCAAGCCCTTCAAGGGCTTTAGGGGCTTTCAAGAAAATTTGTGTATTTTTTCCTAAAACGCCAGCATCGGATCGTCCACTTTCAAAAACATAAAATTCAAATACATAGAAAACAACCAAAATTAATGAATAAATTCAAGCGCTTATCACACAAATCACTATCTTAACCGGGAATCGAACCCCAAGCTGATAGCTTCGTAAGGAGGGTCACTACTCGCACCAACTATTGGCTAATTGGGCTAGCGCCATGTTTGGATGAGTCTATGACTAATAGTGTCATGCAAATTTTCTCATTTGAAATACGAATCCACGTCACTTTATTGGGTTTATAACAAGGTCTGCGGGCCAAGTATGGCTGTGTCTATATCGCGTGTCAACTGTGGATAAAGCATCCGTCACTTTTTGACACGTGTACTTATTTACCTGTCAGAAGGTGACGGATGCCTTATCCAAAATTTATCACACGATAAACGCCATATTAGGCCTCCTGTAGACTACCAACAACGTACTAATAAAAAATTTACAACTTTTTAATCACTGAGTTACGATCTAATTAATAATTAAAATTCTTCCATAATGAAGAAAATTTCTAATCCGCCTACTTAACGAGTCTACTTAAGTCAAGCTATATTTCCCAAAGAATTTCTATTAACTGAATTCCCCAAGCACTCAATATGATGCTGAAATTTCTATTATCTCTTACAAGGCGGTCCATTTTCTATAAAGAATCGCTCATAATTCTAATAAACTACCCCCATTTCTATCTCTGGAATGTACAATAACCAGTACACTAACGCGTGCTTTATGGCGACAATGCCGCAAAAATTTTCAATAGCACCCAAATGAGAACAACAATGAACCTTCAGACATACCCTGACCAAATAAACGAACACCTAAAACCGAACGAACTATTTGGATAACGCAGCTCCTTAAATTTGCCGGCTATTTCGCACACAGAGTAGCAAAGACTTTTCCATTAAGCGGCTATTGTGGAATGCTTATTTTCGAACGGGAAAACTGTATAATGAGCACCTTTTGGATTTAGCGGGGTTTTCAGCCCAGATCGGCCCCGCCCTCTGAAGCAACCCCTGGGTTTCATTCATTCGTGGCTCGCTCGCCGCGTCGGTTACCCGCGGCCGTTTAAAATAATTCGAAAATACAAATAAACATTGATACCAATAATAACAGTAGAGTTTTGCTTACGTGCCGGTTTCAGAAGCTCAGCTTGGAAAATAAAAGGTAAGTTTATACATAAAGTTAGTGAAGTAATTTTGTTTTTAGTTTCATACCACGTGTTGACAACTATACATTGTGGGGAATATGTTTTCCATTGTATAAACAGTTATGAATACGTTTTAGGGAAATGTTTGATGTGTTTAATGATGGATAAGTAGTATAAGTCCTAACCTAATGCGTGAGTGTGTTGAATTAATATTGTTTGATATATTTATTATGAAAGCGGGAACGGCTGTTCGGGACAGCTGTATTTATTGGGTACGGAATTCGAAGGCTTTTAGAAAGCCAACTGCTATACATACACGCTGACGTTTACATGTCACATTCTCATGTTATTAATTTTCACCCCGTGGATCCGTTTGAATTTATAAATATTGCTACTCCCTCTGGAAATGTCAATAGGTATTTCGAGAAAAAAATTACAATCGTCAATCAAGCAATTACTTATAACAAATAGCGACCCGCCCATACATAAACCAGAATTAATTATACTCTAGCTGATGCCCGCGACTTCGTCCGCGAACAGTTCGATTATCGTTATTTCTTCGGGAACTTTAAAAAAAATTAAATGTAGCCTATGTAAAGTAGTATTTCAGTGTATAAGCTATATGCCATTTCAAATGTCATCCAAATACATCGAGCCGCTGCAGCGTGAAGGAGTTACAAACTAACTCACAAACTTTTTAAAAGTATGATGACAACATTCCGTGAAAAATGACGTAACTGATGGTGAAAACCGCTTTAAAATACATTGCGTGGTTAAGTAGGACTTAGTGGATATACAGACAGACAGACGCGGTAAATGACTTTATACTAAGTATGTAATAATGAAGAAGATACGTCTGGACAATATGTATAGTTGCCAAGCGGCTTTAGCGCGGCTTTGACTCTTAAAAAGAGCTCCATGTGCTTGCACAAATGTTCACCTATTAAGACTGCACCGAGCAAACGTCGAGCGTCCAGAGGCACCCTCATTACTGTTGTGTTTTCTAATTAACTATAGAATTTCCTTGCAATCAGACGATACGTTTTTGTAGCGCAAGTAAAAAGACAATTTATGGGATACATAACCAACTTTAATAACAATTACCCTTTGAGTAGTTAGCTTAACGGGAAAAGGTGGCCACTTTTTTCCGTTAAGTTGACAACTCGAAGGTGAATTGTTATTAAACCATGTGATTACCCTATAAGTTGTGTTTTAATTTGTAGTACAAAAACCTACCAATCAATTTCAAGAAAATACTTTAGTTTATTACAAAACACATTAATAGTAACGAGGGCGCCACTGTACATCCGGCGTACGCTCGGCGCAGTCTTAAGCGTTAATGACGACGCGTTGGTCTAGTGGGTAGTGACCCTGCCTACGAAGCTAGCGGACCCGGGTTTGATTCCCGGTATGTGCAGATATTTGTGTGATGAGCACGAGTATTTGTTTCTGAGTCTTGGATGTTTTCTAAGTATTTAAGTATATATTTCTCTATAAAAGTATCTATATCGTTGTCTAGTACCCATAGTACAAGCCAAGAGCTTAGTTTGGGACTAGGTCAATAGGTGTGAGATGGTCTCCTGATATTTTTTTCATTTGTTTTTAATAAGTAACAAACGTACAACAGTCTTTGTTTGAACTACGTTTAAAAACCATTTTTATTCTTATAACAAGTACAAAGTGAATAAAAAAACGAATTCTCCCGTCTTTATTCACTTACTGCGGTTTTATCGACACTAAAATGCCGCAAAGAATTCTACGAAGCTCACGAGTATCGTTACGACGACATCAATAAAATAACGTAAGCTCTACTAAAGAAAGTCGTAGAATTTATTTAAACTTCATTACGCTGTACACATAGAAGATACAAATGGCGGACTTTTAACGCATTCACTGCCTGTACTGCAGTACAAACTTGTATGACAGTGAACGCATATATGCGTCGGTGGCAGTGAATGCGTTAATGACTTAAAGCGTTATTTGCCAGTCAACCAATGGGTAATTTAGAAACTATATACAATTTTAATTAGTTCTTGTATGTTCCTACTTACTCGTAATGATTCTACCATATTTAAAGTCGATAGAACAGAAAGGGACTTCATAGCTTTTGATCGACCCAATCATCTTTAAATCTCACTTTGAAGCTGCACAAGGATATATCCTTACGGAAGCGCATTTTTTCACATAACTTTAATGTTCATAATCATTTGTTTTTCATAAAATTGTTAAGTATTCATAATTTTTAGTACCGTAAACTTTTCAGAAGTTCTTCAATA
This sequence comes from Acleris laterana, assembly GCA_963966035.1. Taxonomy (NCBI): domain Eukaryota; kingdom Metazoa; phylum Arthropoda; class Insecta; order Lepidoptera; family Tortricidae; genus Acleris; species Acleris laterana. The sequence goes on along the minus strand of OZ014458.1, from coordinate 8,701,372 downwards.
TTCAACATGTAGAAAAAACTAGGTTAGGTTAGGTTTGATTGATAAAAATCCTGAAAAAGTAACAGTTACTGAAATTCGGTATGAATTCTGATGATTACGAGTATGACTTAAAACACTTTATGAGTAAAAATAATTATGAGAGTCAATATGGACCCCATCCTTACATAATTTTGATATTTTAAATTGTACGCCACATTGCAAAATATCTAAATTGTGTAAGAGTAGTGGGTATTATAAATATTTATATCACCGCTCCTTTTCTGTATTTGGCTACGTTGTACTCTTAAACATTGTAATTCCCTATTTAATTTAAAATTTATTCGGTCAAGCCTTAAATATAAAAATAAAAACTTACCCAACAGAACAAAAAGAGCACAAGTTAAATTTAATTTTTAAAGCAATTTAAACTTTGCGATCTTACACGGTTTTTTTTCAAACGGTAGCGGAATAATTTAAACGTCTCTCTATCACCACAAAGAACTTTCTGGTTAGTTGGGTAAAGCTCCCGGGATGCAAGAGCTTTAGTAATGAACAGTTTGTGAAAAACTCGCTTAACTACGTACATAAATTATGAAAGTTTAACAGTACTCCCTTAGTAGATCTCGGCGGGGGCACTGCCATGCATCCTTACGTCTGCATTATTGGATTACACCTCGCACGAAAGCCACCTTAAAATAAAATGTTAGCCGTAACTTGGTTAGTTTTCATGACAGGTTCTTAAAAAATACTTTATGACTTGCGATAAATACAACATTATTGTGACTAAAAATAATAGCAGACAATGTAGGCTCCTTTTTTAATTTGTAAACCTCTTACTTCGCTCATTGAATACAAAACGGTCACATTCCAAAATAATTTGCTCTTGCATTAAAATTATTTTACGAACAGCTTCTAATTTCAAAATGCAACACTGACTCATTTTGGAATGAGTCCGTTTTGTATTCAATGAACGACTTGAGTATTCTGCGCGTTTCAGACTAAATTCCAAATCTCCAAATCTTGACGACGCGCTGGCCTAGTTGGTAGTAACCCTGCCTACGAAGCTAGCGGTCCTGGGTTCAAATCCCGGTAAGGGCAAATATTAGTGTGATGTGATGAGCGCGAATAATTGTTCCTGAGTCATGGATGTTTTCTATATATTTAAGTATATATTTCTCTATATAATATATTATTATTTATTGTTCTCCCCGGAAATTCCAAACGTGTGGCAACCCTATCCACACCTAACATAGTTTGCATGCTAATATGGTTTGTCAAAATCTGACGTGAGTGCAAGCATGTTTATTCAGGATGCAAAGTTGCAACGTAGTTGCAGCTGCTCGGCTCTCTTAGGCTGCGTTTCCACCAGAGCTGTTGCGAGGAAAAATCCGCCAATAGGATAGTGAGGTTAGTAAAACAAAATAATCCTATTGGTGGATTTTTTCTCGCAACTCCGCTTAGCTGCCTCGCACAGCTCTGGTGGAAACGCAGCCTTAGGCACTTGTCCCAACGCCGACGATGAGCGAGAAGCGAATAGAGCCAGCGATAAATTTATTAATATATGCGTCTTTTTTATTGACACGGGATAGATATGTTTTGTTGGAGAGAGAGTTCTCGCCGACAGTGTAAACAGCCAGCAATCTATTAATATTTGTGTCTCTTTTATTGACATGGGATTTATGTCTTTTGTTCGTTTCTTGACCAAAAAATAGTCCTATAGCTAATTGCTTCCTTGTCAGCGGTGTTTTTTTTAGATAGTACCATTATCTAAAAAAAAACACTCGGACAAGGACCCGACTCGCACTTGGCCGGTTTTTTATTTCTTTTGTGTCCTTCTCTAGACAAAACCGACCGTCGTCGTGGAGATCCTTGGGAAAAGGCTAGTAAGTAGTAAGACGACTACGTGTTCGCCTGATATTATAATAAATAAGTTCTAGATTTCTACTATGAGTGTTGTCAAAGGTAAACCTAATTATACAAAAAAGTACATAAAAACAAAACTTAGAAACGAAAGGAATACGATAAACCGTGTAGGTTAGGCCGTACAATAATTATTCTATGCTAAGAATAAAACATTTTTCATGGCTATATTAAAATGCATGAAAAAGGCAACTTATAATCTTAGGGCTGAAATTTTTATTTAATGACGACGTCCCATTATACATAAAAGCCGAAACAGTGACTTACGCTGCTCTTCCAAGTGTCAAATATTCAAATGTGGCACGTAAAGACCACCTGTGACGTAGTGAAAAAGGGCTTAAGCCAACTTTGCTCATAATAAAAAAGGGTGTAAGTCATGCGGAGACTACGAGACATACACCTTTTTTCACTTGAACCTCAGAAGACTGAACCCCCTTTTTACTAGGTCCCTACCTTTGTCCTGGCCAAAAGCCAGGAGGGTCGATGGCAGTATTCCGGTCACCTCGATTAACATTCCGCTCAGCTCCGCAGCCGTGAGCGGGGTGCGGGGCGCGAATTAGTGTCCTGCGACATTTTAACCCCTGACGCAAATTGAGGGGGGTTATAAGTTTGACGTGTGTATCTATGTATCTGTCTGTGGCATTTTAGCTCCTTAACAGATGACCAGATTCTGAGAGAAAAAGCTAATTTGATTGGTGTGTAATTTAGGTAGGTTTGAAGAAAATTGGTTTGGCCTTTTAGGAGTTAGATACTCGCTTTGAAAGAAAGGGTAGCCTATACTGGAACGGTAACTACTCATGCCTTAAAAGTGGAAATAGCAAATTCTACGCAGAGGAGACTTACTTTTTTTTTAAATAAATAAAGTACAGTAAGCAACCCAAGCTTCTCTCACAAAAGAAATTATCGACAGATATGTATTTATTACATACATACACAGACTGTTAAACCCTTTCTCTTGCACAGTCGTCTAAAATAACATTATGATTTTTTTCGACTTTGAATGTCGAATGTCCAACATATAAATAACATACGCTGGAGACTCCGAAATCTTATAAAATTCTGTGAACAGGAGTTATATGAAAATATATGATCCCAAGGGGCGGGTCGCCATCGCTACAGAGCTTTCGTTCGCTATCACACCGAATTATAAAAAAAAAATTAAGGTTACGTAACGTATGGGAAATTTTAGTTCAAAATATTTGCCTAAATTAACAAATACATTGTGAAAACTGTAGTGTTGGAGGAAATATTCCCTGAAAGAGTAGAATTATTGTTTTCGATAATCAGCTCTCAACGGGAAGAAAACGTGAAACCAATCCTATGCGCACTAAGCGGGCGTCCTATTATCAATACATAGTATAAAACCAAGTCGCTTCCCGCTGTCTGTCTGTCTGTCGCTATGTATGCTTAGATCTTTAAAACTATGCAACGGATTTTGATACGGATTTTTTTAAAAGATAGAGTTATTCAAGAGGAAGGTTTTTATGTATAATAAATTACTTTTAATGTACGGGTGTTACAGAAAACTCGCATAAACCGAAGCGAAGCGAGGGCGGGTCGCTGGTAAATAATAAGATGCGGAAAAAAAATACTAAATCATGTGCGTCTAACTGTGCTATCGTAATACCAAAGACGGCTAAGTGCATAGTAATAGGTAGTATAAGCATTTTATGTTGTTACTAGTAGAGTTTAGAATGCAATGAAATGTTATTTTTAGAGTTTTGTTTGAATCTCATTAAAAAAACCGAACCGGTCTAGATGTGTCAAAATACTGCTTGTAATAAAATTGTAAAGCTCAAGCTTGGTTAATTGCCTTATATATACGTAACCGATAATTTAAAATACGCTATGTCCAATCTTCCTTTTTCACAAACTAACCCACAGTTTCACGTCTGTCAGGCAGGTTGACAGTGCGAAAATTGTAAATGTTTGAAACCTTAATAGGACCTATGTTATGTGTTCTAATACGATTGACTGACCGGCCAATATCGGCCTACGGACTGTTAACCTAAGGTGCCCTGTAGTTAAGTATAGTATACATGATAAATGTAGTCTGTTTTCTCATTACCTAACAAGAGAAAGAGAGCTCACATACAGCTGCGTATTTAACGATTTTTTAGACGACGCGATAGCCTAGTTGGTAGTGACCCTGCCTACGAAGCTAGACGTCCTGTGTTCAAATCTCGGTAAGGGCAGATTTTTGTGTGATGAGCGCAAATATTTGTTCCTGAGTCAAGGATGTTTTCTAAGTATTTAAGTATATATTTCTCTATGTAAGTATTTATATCGTTGTCTAGTACACATAGTACAAGCCTTAGAGCTTAGTTTGGGACTAGGTCAATTTATGTGACATAGTCCTCTGATATTTATTTATTTAACGTTCGGTGTAAACGAGGCCTATACCGAATGATAGTGACTCCAAAACGTTCGCGATTTATTGTCCATACTCCAGAAGAGCTATTATCCCCTGCAATATATCAGACCCATGGATATTTATGATAAATAAATGAATAAATATCAGACAATCTCACACAAATTGACCCAGTCCCAAACTAACCTCTATGCTTGTAGACAACGATAAATATAGTTGTATAACTAAATAAATGATGGGACACCTGATACGGTAAGACAGTTTGTTATTGAACATTTTCTAGGGCGAAGTTGAGGGGAAAGGAGGAAGAGGAAGACGTAGCCAAATAAGACAGAAGGCCAATGTCGTGTCGTATCAGTGGGCCTAGTTTGGCTGCGTCTATATCGCGTGTCAAATGTGGATAAAGCATCCGTCACTCTCGTACTTATTTACGTGTCAGAAGGTGACGGATGCCTTATCCAAGCTTTGTCACGCGATAAACGCAGCGAAGGTGAAAAAGCTGGTAGAGAACAAAGAAAGGTGGTTATTACTCCACCGACAAGAGCCTAGCTCTGAAGTTAAATTATAATTAACTAAATAGATAATGCACAATTTTTATTTATTTTCTTTAATTACTAAACTATTTACCATTAAATTATTAAAATATGTTTGAAGACATTTACAACAAAGCCTTTTCATTAGATATGTCACACGGTACCTACAGCTAACATAATTTTTATTTTTATTTCCAATTCCAAATTTTAACTTTACTCAGACGGACAGATGAACAGACAAACAAGGTAAATGTTTTTGTTAACCGGTAAAAAAAGTATCTATGACTCTGAAACAAATATTCGTGCTCATCCCACAATTGCCTTTTACGGAGATCAAACCCGCACACTAGCTTTGTATCGAGTCACTATCAAATTCAACTATTGTCGTATTGCCGTAAAAACGTCGCATGCCGTCGCCTGCGTGCGCGCTCAGCCTTGACCGAAAATAATATTTTCGCGTTACAAGATAATATTAAGATCACTATCAGATAAGGGTATTTTTATTGGGAATGACAAACACAATTAACATGCTATTTCTATATTTACTTTTCATATTGTTATTGATTCGTATACAATCAATGTGCACTTATGAACGGCATATTAAAATGTGAGGTTAGGAACGTGAAAACTTAATCGTTAATTATGTTAGTAACTGATAAAAAAAGCAGTTAAGAGCATGTGCTCAGTGTAGGGTTTCGAAGCCGTTACGACAAACACAAAAAACTATCTGAAAAAACAACACGTATGAACAAATTTTCTGAAATTGCAAATGAAGCTGAAAATTTGCATACGCTTTTAGTTCTGATGACAATACAATAATATAGTACCATCGAGCTGGTCTGATGACGGAGACTCAAAGCGACCGTAGGAATTCCTAAATAAAACACCGATACCGATCAACCCGTCGTGTTAGAATCGTCTTGGCAAGTAGATGACGACTGTGCAAAAAAAGTACCTACAGTCGGGAATAAAAGCTTGTCCCAAAAATGATTTTTTTGACCGAAACTTATTGTTTTTATAATGCTGTTTTCTTTTAAATGTGTGTATGCGTTGAATAAATTACTTTTCACTTCTCATGCTCAAAAAGTTTGTCAAATTAGACTTATCAAGCGAGACTCAAGTGATACATGTACAACCGAGGGAAAATATAATATATATATATATTTTCACTAGGGAAAATATGAAATTGAAAATAGAATGATTTACATTTACAAAACATCTTAATTTGACCAATCAAAATACTTCACCAAATTAAATCCACCAATCACAATACACATCGACTGTCAGTCGGAACGTTAGGTTCTTTTTGGTACGTACACTCGTTAACTAATTCAAATCTTTTAAAAAAAAAATGTATTTGATATCAACCAACCATAATAAAGCTATATTAAAATCGACCAATCAGGTAACAGAATTAATTTCTCAAAACATTAGGTGTTTTTTAGTACCTATTTTACAATTGCTAAAATATCATAAATCGTTTGAGCTACGCTTTAAAGCGCTAAATACTCACTCGGTCAGCGCCGTTTAGTCTATATTTTGTATCTGTGTCAAAGTAGTTTAAAAAAAACACGCCGCCAAATTAAAACAATATTTTGCCGCGGAATACATTGTGGGTGGATAATCATTGTTAATTTTAAGATGTCGTCAAATTATTTTTAATTTTGTATAATTCTTTTATTTTCTCACAATCGAAGTGAAAAGTAGAGTGTATAACTCGGGTCTAAAAGCCATATTAGGTACCCCTCGCACAATTTTCCCTCGCTTTGCTCGGGAAAATAACCATCTCGGGGTACTATGGCTTATTTTTGACCCTAGTTATACAATCTACTATGTATTCTATTCTATTCTAATATTTTAAAATTTAACTGGCAATCCGCCCCGGTTTCCCCTCAGTATCATCTAAAATAAACCTTCAAGACGTATTCTTTAAATTATGTCAAAAACCGGCACAAAATTTGTTAACTGATTTAAAACCAGCGCACAAACAGATAGAAGTACCAACTTTGTTTTATATTATCCGAAATTGACTCAGTAAATTTGTCCATTGACGTATAAATATCTGCGGACTGGCTGTTTCTGACAGAAACTAACGAGCCTAATCCCGACCCTGCAGATCGGCCCGATGGCTTAACAACCAATCCATCCAATTCGCTCGGTGCATGGCCGGAGATTACTCTCAATTTGTGAGGATTAACACGAATGGGTGTTTTAATTGAAGCGCAAATGGGTTAAAAAGGACACAGATATATTATAGTACACGTCTTTTTAACCCCCGACAAAATAGAGGAGTGTTATAGTATTTGCGAGTCTGCGTACCTAGCGAGTTTGCGACTGACCTTGACTGTATGTAAACGTATTATTTTACAAAATTGTATTCGACATAAATGTATTTATTTGCTTTAACTATTATTACATGTAAAGATAAAGATAAAAGATATTTATTCAGTAAGTAGGCCGCACGGGCACTTTTACACGTCAAGAATCTACCAGCGCTTCCCAAGAGGAGACCACTGCCGAGAAGAAACGCCGCAAGAAACTCAGCAGTCAGTCGTTGTCATACAATATGTATGTTACATGGGCTTATTAGATACTAAATACCTTAGGTTAGGTTAAATTTTTGACCACAATAAAGTACCTCCTTGAAAAATGGAAGCAATTATGTGAAATGATATACAAATCAAAAATCGAAAATAACACTACATTTTTTTATATTGCGCAACACAGTACCTCTAAATTGCCAAAATTTCAAATTAATATACTGAAACTTTTAGTCCTTAGACAATATTGATGTGTGTAGTTTGCCAAATGATGGCGGCTCACATGCTTGCCGTGTTTGCCAAACACTGCAGAACGAAACCATACGTTGGAGTGAGATGGAAATAAATCGTGCTTTCTCTAACATATAGTTGCGTCCTGCAGCCGGCATTGTGAACACATACGAGTACACCACACCACCCGCATATTGCAAAAAAAAAACCACTAAAGGGTTGTGTGGGTAGCTAATATTGGGCCGGCAAATCGTTCGGCCCACTGGCTCGGAAATTTCAGCCCTGCGGGGACAGATGAGTTTCGCATTCCTAACTGAACAGCCGAAATTTGTACGGACAGAAACAGCGACGTAGGGGAAAGAGATAAAGCGTTTAGTAAAAAGTGAGTAAGTCGGTTCTTTATTATTTCCTCTCGTCTATATTTTGTACTTTAGTGTTTGTCTATTGTTTGTGATTTGCGTTAACTGGAATACCGAGGGATGAGTTTGACTTATGCTAATTTTATTTATGATATTTTAATATTTGTTAAAGTACAAAAAAGTGTCGTTTTCCTCTCCTCTGAGATTGTACGAATGGAAAAACTGTGATAATTCTTTGTAGTCGAATGCAAATACAATTTGCAAAGAAAATATATAGTTACATTCTTCTGTTTCTTGTGTTTCCATTATTTTTATAAATGACCTCATTAGCTAAAAGTTTGTTTGCTAAAACCTAATTAAAAAAAGAACTAATGAAATGAACTCTTAATGAGAGAATAGCTTTTAATTACAGTATCCCATTCCCAAGTCTAGTCATCAACGAAACCAGACATTTCTATACAAAGCCAGTAATGACTAATGCGAATGACTTGTAAATTAATAATAAAAATATTTATATTAAAGTTTTAGCTCAGTTCTGGTTAGGTCTATATTTCCTTTTTTATGCCATAGTTTTAGTCTTATTTTGTAAGATTTATCTTGTTGTTTATAGAAGAAAAAAAACCGTAGGTAAGTATAAAATCATATGATGAGAAGCGATTCAGGGTGAGGATAAAATTTTATTTGTAAGTTCATGCCAATTGGTCTTATGTTAAAAAAAAAAGAACTCTTCTGTTGCTGACTGTACTATTCAGCAATTTGCAATAACCGCAGCGTGATCCCGCCCGTCGGTGCGCAGAGGCAATACTTGTTTTAATATTTCACACCGAGCCGCATCGGCTTAAGGCTGGCTGCACACACCGCATACGAATACAGCCTGGGGCTTTATTCTACTGGATAAAACCATATTGACATATTACCTATCGTATTCTTTTTAACTCGGCGCCATTACCTCAAGTATGTAAGTCGTGGTGAGCACGAACTTTTACCTTTTATCGATCGGGTAAGTCACATTATCGAGAAAACGTGTGGCGATTGATATCAGCGCCCTCTAGTGTGTATTGAGTACTTAAATGTGATAGCAAATTGATATTGACGTGGGCTTTATTATAATCATTATCATCGTCGAATAGAAAAGGTGGGGTTTTAATTTTTAATGTTGCACACCGAGCCGCATCGGCTTAAGACTGGCTGCACACGCCGCATATGAATACAGCCTGGTTCTTTATTTTACTAGGTAAAACCATATTGCTTTTGAGATACTATCGTACGTATCGCGACCTATGTCGATGTATGAGGATGACAATTTATCAACGTCAAAGTTAAGTTTGTCGCGTTGTCTACAGCTCGCAGAGCCACTAGTTTTTAGGGTTCCGTAGTCAAACTACGAACCTTTATAGTTTTGCTATGTTCGTACGTCCGTCCGTCCGCAGCCTAGCTCAGAGACTCTTAGTACTAGAAAGCTGTAATTTCGCATGAATATACTATTAGTTACACCAACAAAGAGCTAAAATAAAATGTTGAAAAAAAAATTTCGTTGTGTATTTGCCTCCCCTAGATGAAACATGGGGATGTGTTTTTTTTTCGTCTACCTCATATAGGTCTTTCAAAATATTGCGGCTTTGTAAAACCAATATTTCGACTAAGGGATCCGTTTATGAAATGTTAAGACTGCGCCGAGCGTACGCCGGATGTACAGTGGCGCCCTCATTACTTTTATTGTGTTTTCTAGTAAACTAAAGTATTTTCTTGAAATTGGACGGTAAGTTTTTGTACTACACATGAAAACATAACTTATAGGGTATATCACATAGTTTAATAACAATTCACATTCGAGTTATTAACTTAACGGAAAAAAGTGGCCACCGTTTTCCGTTAATCTGACTACTCAAAGGGTGATTGTTATTAAAGTTTGTTACGTATTCAATAAATTGTGTTTTTACTTGCACTATGAAAACGTATCGTCTGATTTGAAGAAAATTCTTTAGTTAGTTAGAAAACACATAAATAGTAACGAGGGCGCCACTGGACGCTCGACGTTTGCTCGGTGCAGTCTTAAGCTTTAAAGCGCTAATTTTTGTTAGAGTCGACTAAGTAGACGTAATTAGTTCCTGAGGTACAGGCGACTAAAATGTTTATACCTAAGTACTAAAACCCTTCTAAGCACCAAATAACTTTAAATAAGTTTTTTGTGTGTCGTAACGACTTCGGAACCGTACACTGAGCATTGTCCGACATGCTCTTGCACAGTTTTTCGTATTACATTATATCAAACACCTTATGCCAAAGGAAATTTCGGACCCCGCTTAGGGAATGAAAATAACCGGTTATAACCGGTTTTGACCGGTTATGTTCATTTGTTCATACAAAAACGTCTAATAACCGGTTAAATTGCATTCTCTAACCCCGCTTAATCATGGTGGTGTCGATGAATACCAACAGGAAGAGCAAATAGAAGTAAGATTGGGATCCCCATTGTCATTTACTTACCTCTCCGAAACTATTGTAAATCCATAAACGGCTCACGGCTCCCCGTTGTAGTCCCGGCTTATGGAACGGAAAGCCAGACAGACCGCTTTTCATGTTTTATCCGGCTTCATTTTTATCTCCTTTTATTCCCCACTGGAAACTGATGAGAAGCTTGTATAGCCTTTTTATTAAAGTTATATCGAAAGCCGGCAATTAATACACACAATGCACAGTGTGTAAACCAACGTATTTAATTTTATGTATAGTCCAGAATCGTCCGACTTGTTGTGTGTGCGTTGTGTGGACTTATAAGTAATTATGAGATTTAATCATTACAATAACTTATTTTTTACACTAGCAGATGAGATATATAAACCATAGGTATATAAGTACTTGCTCAATCTCTCTACTTAGTACCTGGAGGACCCATAGTCTCTCGGGTTGAAAACGAATTTTCTCGAAGATGACTAGTTCACAGATCGATTTTTCCCAAAAAACCCTATTATTGCAAATTTTGTCGATATGGCTAGGAACTACACTACTACGGGACGGGACTATATAATATACACGTAAAACTAGTGAAATTGTTATTTACTTACATAACTTTGTCTACATGCATATCATAAGTTTTCTACAATATGTGAAAAACCTGTATCTGTAGTTACCCTGTATCTTAATGTTTACTAAAGTATAGGACACCGATGCTTTAAAGTGAACATTAAGATCAGAAGACAGAACATTAAGACCCTTTTTCACTACGACTTCAGTTTATATCGGGGCCATCAGGGGTCAAAAATCCCGTGTCATTTATAAACTACGTACGTTAGGGCTGTAGAATTAAAATTAGCCCAGACTTGCCCAAGGTAAACAAACATTATATACAACCAAATGCCACGGCCGCGTATAAGAAATCGATGGCATATAAATTATGTATCCCGACGTCCCTATACGGGTAAACATATGAGACAAATGAGTTCAATATTGGCGAGAACTATTATTCTCCGAAGAAGGCTTCCATTTTTCCTTTCGAGGACGAAAGTTATATAAATGAAAAATGTGTCACGTACGAGCCTTGCGCAAATTAACAAAATTTATCTCGTAAACGGTAAATGTGTTTTGGATCAAGTTTGTCAGCAACGAGATTTAAAATGTGCAAAAAAAGGGTCAATTACCATATAGTAGAATTTATTTATTGATAGCTGTCTGTGCTCGGCACCGCCCGGGTGTATTTTTTTCATACAAACCTTGTCCTGATAGTTACAAACACAACCAAACATATTCCATAATCCATACATTTGATTAAACCCGTAAATGTGTCACAAGCAGACGTAAAAACTCACTCGTCATATTTATACCATGAATAAGAATTACGTACAGTCAGTTTAATATGAACATAACTCTCCTTTTATATTTCCAACAGTATAACATAACTAGAATACAATTACCTAGTCCACTACTCGAGTTTCATTTATAAAAAGATCTTATTTCTTAGCAACTCTCGTCGCCGCGGGAGTTAAATTAAAATTACGTCACGTTTACTTTGGACATAATTGCAATATTATACAGATTCACTTTAAAAAGAGTATTAATGTACTATTAGGTACTTATTTACTGCAATTGGCGAAGCCAAAAGTAGACTGGTAAAATCATCATATAGGGTGTATAAATTGAGTCTCATTGTATAGGGTATATTATATATAATGAGTTTATCAGTCTATGTTACTCGTATGTATAAGGTAGATATAGTGAACAATAATACTATTATATATTATCCAAGGGGTATCCACTGAGTGACTATGAACGTTGAAAACGTTGTCAATACGATAAAAATGAACGTAGAATCTCAGCCCTGGGTTTTATTCTGAATAACAGTATATTGATTTTGATATGTTATCGTATTGTCAACGTTACGATATCTCTCATTTACTTGTCAATAAGTTGATATTGCGGAGATAAAAACAATACCATAATGTCATAAGCCATATTCTGTTACCCAGTAGAATAAAGCCTAGGGCTGAGATTCTACATTAGTTTTTACCGTATTATCAACGTTTTAAAAGCTCTTATTTACAGGATAGTAAAAAACAACACGGTATCACGTCAAATGCAATATGGTTTTACCCAGGAGAAAAAAGCCCCAGTACGTTTGGTGTGCACCCGACGAACGTCTAATTTCCTCCGCTGTAAGATGAATCGCGCCCCCCGAGGCGAGAAATATTAGGTTTCATTAGAAATTGTGGAGATTGGCGTCGTGTGCGGATTTGATGTCGATCACAACGGGACCTTGATTAACATCAACAAACAAAGGTAAATAGGGAATATTGAAAGGGGATATTTTGTTGTTGTCTCTTGTACAATGAGATTATAAACCGTCATCATTTTTACTTGTCTAATATAGTAAACAACTTTCTAACTTTAAAATTAACCTTTCTTGGCTAAAACAGCTAGTTTAAAAAAATAAAACTTTCACAGATTATACATTGGTCAAGTGATGTCCATAATGTCTACTCAATTTATTTTTTACGTTAAGAGAGCTATTTTAGACAAAAAAAGGTTCATTTTGGGTTTAGAAAGTTGTTTACTAGACAAGTAAGAATGAACACGGTATACAATGTACATTATACACTCAGACTGAACGATCCAAATAGAAAATCCCATAATAGAGATAGGGACGATGTGTTTCTAGAAACCACGACGATTTAAGTTTTTCAGAATAAATAACTAGACTTGTAATCTAAAAGAAATATGTAGCAGGTAAATATTAGCAACAGTCTATAATGTTCCATACGTTAATAATCTTAAATCCGAAAAAAGTTGGCCGCTGATTCTCCGAATTTTCATAGGATAGAAACATTTTTTTTCAAGACACCCATTAAGTTTTCAATAATATGTTAGGCTTGTTTTATAATAATCCAAGAAAGTTAAACGGTTTCAGAAAAAACTGTGTTTCTAACTTATGAACATTTGGACAAACGACAGCAGGCAAACGCTTTATAGACTTAAGATAGGTAACAGTTCCATATAAATATATTTTACCCGGTGACCCGGCTGGCCAGTTATCCGGCCCGATTGGTAATACCCTCACGAGGTCCTGAGCCTTAATAAATAAACTGAAATAGTTTTATGGGCTATTGGCGTTAGTTTCGACAGACCCCTTTTAAAGGTTATTGGAGATTGGGAAGGCCAAAAAGAAAAATATCAAGTAAAGCCACATAAATTATGCGGCGTTTCCAAAAAAAAATGTTTGAAGTGCCCAGATTTTGGTTTAAGTTTACGTAGTTTTATTTAAATAGAATGAGATTTTAAGGAATATGTGCTAAACTACTTGAAATAGTCGTCATTCATTCGTAACCAGTCGTCTTAGATATACTTATAAAATTATAAGGAAGATTGCGAGGAAGAGCAAAAGAAAATGTTGGCCAAAAACGCAGTGTTAAGGAACGACCTGGTTGAGTATGACTATAAATTGTTAGATTCACAAGACAAGGTGGAGCAGCTGCAGACCCTGGTAGATAACTTCAACCAGTGTGCTTCTACCCATGAAGTGGCACTAAACCGTATAATTAACCTTGAAGAAGAACTGGGTGCTGCTAATGAAGAGTTAAATTACCTTCGGAAAGAACGTGAGTGTTATGACAGTTCAATTACACAAAATTTGTATCAGGAGATGATCGGTAATAAGGATAATAAGGACAGTAACATTAAGAACTTGATATTTTTTAATAGTAGCATTAAGTTAAAAAAGTATGTGAGAATAAACAAATACATAAGGCGTACTCAAAAGCTTATAAAAAGTCAAAAATGTATTAAAAACGATTCTAAAATTAAATTAGAGTTATCAGTTATGAAAAATAGGGTGCAAAAATGTAATCAACAGTTAGATTTAAATATGACTAACCATGAATTAAGTGTTAAGAAATTAGATGCTGAGATAATTAGATTAAGACATAAACTAGAGGATATTTCATTAAAATACTCAACGGCTCAAGGCGAGATCAAGGAGCACATGCTGGCATTCACACAATTGCTGGAGAGCAGTAGATATAATGAGGACCGTTTTAATTCTCTAATTAATAATGGAATTGATAATTGTACATGTTTAGGAACTTCACCAGCTGCTGTGGTTCAGCCAGATGTGGCTCTTGATACTTCTGTGCTATGTTCTCCAAAAGTAGTCTTAGATAAGTCCCCTAGACAAATTAGTAATACTAAAACTATTATTTATTCAGATCAGATAGGGTCTGGAATGGGCTCCATGCTAAGAAATAAATTGACACAAAATGTAACAAATTACTGTTATCATAATGCAAGTCTTATGCAATTATGTGACTTAATATCAAAGGGAAGTTATGACAGTTCTACTACTCTAGTGATTTTATTAGGAAACAATATAGGCATAGATAAGGCTAGTGTAGATAGATTAATGTCAATATTAAACGTTATTGAAGAGGCCGGGATTGGTAAAATTATACTTTGTGCATTACCATATTCACAAAATATGCCATATAATTATAATAATAAAATCGCAAATTTAAATTCTTTAATGTATAATGCTATTTGCTGTAATGGTAAATATCATTTCTTCGACTTAAATAAATTCATAAAGCGCCTCACGCTAACATCTGAAAAAATTCATTTGCCAAAGAAATATATTTTGACTTTGGTAGAACTACTAGCCTTTAATATAGAACCAAATAAGTACAATAGTGGCACAATTGCCACTCCTAATCATTTAAACTAAAGTATAGGACAGCGGAAACACCTTTGAGTATAAATATAATTCACCAAAATATTCAAGGGTTTTCCAGCAAAGAATTAGAAGTAGGATTATTTTTAGATACTGAAAATGTTCAAATTATGTGTATTACAGAACATTGGCTTAGACCGGATCAATTAATTTTTGATTTTATAAATTTCAAATTAGTTAGTTTTTTTGCTAGAAAATCCGCCATTCATGGTGGTTCTTTAATAATTGCTAAAAGTACCGTTAAGTCCAAAGAAAGGAAAGATATTGTTAGGCTAT
This sequence comes from Acleris laterana, assembly GCA_963966035.1. Classification (NCBI taxonomy): domain Eukaryota; kingdom Metazoa; phylum Arthropoda; class Insecta; order Lepidoptera; family Tortricidae; genus Acleris; species Acleris laterana. The sequence continues at coordinate 8,685,950 of OZ014458.1, read as the reverse complement.
CCATAGAGAGGCTTATAGAAATCTCTTGCATAGAACTAGAAAATTACATAATTATTTGTGTTTATAGACCACCATCAGCTGATTTCAGCACATTTGAATCTACTATGGAAAATGTGTTAAAATTAGCATGTAAAACTCAAAAGCATGTTGTTGTGTGTGGAGACTTTAATGTTAACTTACTAGAAACGTCAAATAATACTATTAAGATCTTAAGTTTATTTAAATCTTTTAATTTAGGTAATTTGTTCTTTGAACCTACACGGATAGGTGTTTCAAGTGCTACCTGCTTAGACAATATTTTTTGTAATTGTGAATGTTTGGATAAGGAAATATTTAACTGCTTTAATTCAGATCATAGTGGTCAAAAGGCTTCCTTTCTAAATGATTTTAATCAGGAACCACAGACAATAACATACAGACACATAACTTGCAATCGTTTAGAACTATTTAAAAATAAAGTTCAGAGTAATCTCTGTGGGTTATCCTTTTCACATAATGATTCTAATAGTATTTATAAAGATTTGTTTGGTGTAATTCTTCATCAATTTAATAATCATTTTAAGATGAAAACTATTTCTAGGTCAAAAACTAAGTTTAGTGAATGGGCTACTGTAGGCATTCATAAAAGTAGAAACAGGCTTTATGAACTTTACAGAGAGAGGGAGGAGAACAAGAACGCCGACTTCTTAGTTTACGTTAAGAATTATTCAAAAACCTTCAAGCAAGTTTGCTTGACTGCTAAGTCAAACTTTCTAAGTCTTAAACTCAAAGCTTCTGACAATAAGGTAAAAACTGTGTGGAAGATAATAAATAGAGAAACAGGTAAATCAAAAACTCGTGATGATAAAATCGCTCTAAACAATGGTGACAAACAAATCACCTCAAACAAAGACGTGGCCTTAGCGTTCGAAGATTATTTCTCCACCATAGCCATTAATACCACGAAATGTCTTCAATCATCTGCGATTGAAGCTCAAAAATCACTTTGTGCTAATGTTACTAAATGTAATGTTAGCTTTGATTTTAGCTATGTAGATTCAGCTACTATTGTTAAGGTATTTAAATCGCTCAGTTTAAAAAAAACTGAGGATTTATGGGGAACTTCAGTTAAAGTCATCCATCATGTCATAGATATAATTGCTCCTCACTTAGCTTTAATCTACAATAATTGCATTTCAGAGGGGGTCTTATGAAATATAGTAAAGTCATACCACTTTTTAAATCAGGTGAGATGAGTGATTTAACGAATTTCCGTCCCATTTCTATTCTACCTGTTTTAAGTAAAGTTTTTGAGAAGTTAATGTTAAATGATATGTTAGGTCACTTCAATAGAAATAAACTGCTTAACAGTAATCAGTTCGGCTTCACCAGAGGACGATCCACAACTGATGCAGCATCTGTACTCATTAAATATATATACAATATTTGGGAGAAATCTTGTGATGCAATAGGAATTTTTTGTGACCTTTCCAAAGCTTTCGATTGCGTAGATCATGCGACTCTCATATTAAAATTAGAACATTATGGTCTGACTAATAGTTCTCTAAATCTCATGTCCTCATATCTTAGTGATAGGACACAAACGGTTGTTGTAAACAGAACACAGTCCATTGGAGCAGCTGTTAAATTAGGTGTGCCTCAGGGCTCCATATTAGGTCCTTTCTTATTTTTGGTTTACATTAATGACTTACCACCCATGATAGAGAATATTTGTGATATTGTGCTATTTGCTGATGATACATCATTGATTTTCAAGGTAGACCGAAAATCCGTCAATTACACTAGGATAAACGCCACGCTAGGTAAAGTACATAATTGGTTTACTAGTAACAATTTGCTACTCAATGCTAGGAAAACTAAATGTGTTAGGTTCGCTTTGCCTAATGTTAGACCGGTAGAATCTAGTATATTTCTAAATGGCGAGTGTTTGGAAATGGTAGATAAGGCGCTTTTCTTAGGGATAACTATAGACAAAAACTTGCAATGGAGTCCCCACATAGCAGTACTAGCAGGTAAATTAAGTTCTGCAGCTTATGCTGTTAGGAAAATCAGGCAACTTACGAATGTTGAGACAGCTCGCTTAGTTTATTATAGTTATTTTCATAGTGTTATGTCATACGGTATTCTGGTTTGGGGAAAAGCTGCTGACATACAGACTATATTCGTGTTACAAAAAAGAGCCATCCGTTCTATATATAACCTAAACTCCCGTGATTCTTTAAGATTACTATTTAAAGAAATTAGTATTTTGACAGTAGCGTCACAATTTATTTATGAGAATATTATTTATGTCATTAAAAATCAGGACTCTTTTATTAAGAATTGTGATATACATAATTTTAATACAAGAAATAAAAATAAAATAGCTACTAAAAAATTTCGTGTTCGTAAGGTTTTTAAATCATTTGTAGGTCAATGCATCCATTTCTATAATAAATTACCTGACGAAGTTTTAAAGTTACCATTTCCAGTACTTAAAACTTACTTGAAAAAGTCGCTGATGTCTAAAGCTTACTATAGGGTCGAGGACTATCTATCAGATAAAAGTGCTTGGCCTAAACTAAACACCCAAATAACTTAATAATAACTTCATCGTAAGAAATATGTAAACATTGTATATTGTCTAGGGGACACGGTTTCTGTAGGAGAATGTATCGAAACTTTTTATGTAGTTGTATTACACCATCATAATTAAGTATAATTTTTCATAATTATTTTCTATTACTTACTACCAATTAGTTCTGGAGAAAACTCAGAGTTTTGACACATTTTCCTGCTCAACTACGCGTGAATACATTTATTTCGTATCGTATGTTAGATTCATTGTTTTATATAATGCTAGGTTAAGTTTTAAAATTGTACCTATATTTAAAAAACGACTAACTGTTGAGTTTCTTGCGGCGCTTCTTCTCAGCAGTGGTCTCTTGCGAAGCGCTGGTAGATTTTTGACGTGTAAAAGTGCCCGTGCGGCCTACTTACTGAATAAACATCTTTTATCTTTTTTTTTTATTACCAATAGCAGCTTGCAATCGTACACAAACTAATTGAAATAAATACTTATAAATAGCTACACGATTTCTTTTTTCACATGTTCTTGACCGATGGCTTGTATAAATACTTCCTATAAATGTATATTTATTTACCACAGAGTAAAACACGCCATAGCATTACACTGGCTTATTTACGTAGCACCTAATAGATCGCGCATTTACGTGCGTATACGCATATTTGTACTAAGTAGTATTATCTGCGGTGGGTCTAAATGATGTGATTTACAAAAAAATCGAGATATTTTTGTTTTATTTATCGTTTACCGCTATTCCCTCGTGAACTGTCTAATATTCCAAGATAAAATGTACCTTGTGTCCTTTCCTGGGGTTCAAGATATATCCAATTATTTATGATAACTGTATAGCCGTAAAAGCGTAAGCAACAAACAAACATAATTACTTTTACATGAGGTATGTATGTAAATACCTACTTTATGTACAAAACGCAAAACAAAATACAATGTCATAATATTTTTGCATAGTGCGGATAGTCCCATTGGTATGGAAATTGATATTGTTTCAATCTTTTAAGTATAAAGATTTTTTTTTACTTGTTCAACATTGATACCTTCTGTCAATCACGATCTTTAAAACGGACATTAAACAGACGAATTAAAATATTTGATATAATATTCGTAGGTACCTATACTGTTCATGAACCTAATGTGAAATATAAACAAATAAGTAAAGGTTGGAACCGTTGGAAGCCGTATAATCGTGTCATGTAACAATGAGAACAACATCAGACATCACCCTCTATAAACAAATACATAACGTTACACCATTTATATCACTTTGCTACTGATCCGTTTTTATATGACTATGCCTTGTCTTTTCAACGGCAACATTTATTTAAGCTATTTTAACCACAGGAAGAAACGCCAAGAAATAAAAGAGGGGTGTTCTAAGTTTGAAGTTTGTCTGTGTATCTGTGTGTCTGTCTATAGCTCCCAAACGGATGGACCGATTTGAACGTGGTTTTTTCACAAGAAAGCTAGTTTAATCAGAATGGTTCTTAGCTAAGATTCATGAAAATCTGTTCGGCCGTTAAACAGATATTAGCTCTGAAAGAAAGGTTATAAACAGACCTAGGAATATACCGGGCAAAACTAAATGACAGCTAGGGATTGCCTATATCGATAAACTTAACTATCGATGCTTTTCCCATATACTAGTGATCGCTCCAAGCTTAGATTGTATAAATAGTTTATTTTTTAAAGTATGCATATTAAACCAAATAGCAACATAATTCTGGTCATTCTTTATTTTAAAAGGATTTATAACTTGCACTCATCATCGTCATATTGTTTTTACTTCTAACAAATTCTAGTCGTTTATTTTAACAATCGTAAATGGGACAGTCATTCTGAAATTCACAATACGGAAAAAATATATGATGATGATGAGTGAAGGTTAAAAATCCTTTTAAAATAATGAATAACCAGAATTATTTCGCTATTTTGTTTCATTGCATATTTTCAATCAAATTTTATTTTTACAAACAAAACTTGGAGCGATCACTAATACATGGGAAAAGCATCGATAATTGAGTTTATCGATATAGGCAATCCCTAGCTGTCATTTAATTTTGCCCCGAATATTCCTAGGTCTGGTTATAAAACACATTTCATCTTAAACTAGCGACCCGCCCTCGCTTCGCTTCGGTTTATGTGAGTTTTCTGTTACACTTACACCCGTACATAAAACAGAATTTATTAAACATATTAACCTTCCTCTTGAAGCTCTCTATTTATTGCTGAAAACTGTATTAAAATCCGTTAAGGAGTTTAAAAGATCTAAGCGAACAGACAGCGGAAGCGACTTCATTCTATACTATGTAAAACACTTAACTATAGAAACATTTATGCTTGTCGAAAGTGCGTCTCTTTCGTTAAAGACTTGATAGAGAGGGGTTACCGGTCGACAAATAAGTCGCGGGCGTCTTGTGCTAGCTGCTCAAAATTGCTCCTTTTACCCTTAATTGGGCAGAGGCTATATATATTTCCCACTTTACAATAAGTTGAAATTGAATCTTACTACCAACACATTTTATGATACTATTTTAATTGTATTTTCCTGAAACATAACATCATCTATTATAACTCTTTAGAGACTTACGATTCTATGACTGTATTTAATTTTGGTCTAGTATTTTTCCAACAGAAGACCAGTGCTGGCTTTACGGCTAGCGAATGCTGAATTGGGACCGTTTCGTAACTGTTCTTATTTTTTGTATCTATGTACCTAATGTTGTTTTGTAATGTTGCGAATAAATGTCTCTTTATCGTTATCTTTTTATTCTTATCTTATTAACGGTTAAATAAGTCCACAGACTACTCTACGCTATCAGCATTAACACAAAACAAACATAGCACCCTATATCACGTTTTCCGCCCTGTTCGTCGACAGTCCCACATCTCACACTCCCGAATAACGCCCTTATTACCATATTCTCGTATTCTCGTATCTCGACGGATTCCGGTCAAGGCCCGTACGATCAGATATGAACCGACGGGACATCACCGTAACACACCGGACGGACTAGCCGAGTTGATTGAGTAGGGTTGCGAAAATTGAGTTTTTAAAAATAAATAAAGGAACGACACTGAAAATAATAATTTTCTAACACACAGTACTAGAGCAAAAAACACTTGGAGTAAAGATCACGAAATGTAACATATACGTACGAGTGAAAACATTCACGTTTACTGATTGAATATTCATATTTACATTGTTTTTTTTGATCCAGTTACCATTACCGTTTCAAATATTACGCTCGAGTTTAAAGCAATGAAATTTCATGTTCATTCGGTTTTGCGTAGGTACTGTTTTTTTTCAGTGTTATTAATCGTACTAAAGGACAGAACATAAATCTAGTAACAGACAGAAAATCTATCAAAAACACCAAATAACCAAGGGCCGTATAAATACGGATTCAACCGAGATGTCCCTTTCGCCATTAGCCATTAATTATCGTATACTGTGGCTATTTAAGTAATTCTGTTGGTACTTTCACGTTAATTTATTTGTTTTAAGTTAACCCGTCGAGCGCCCTATCTACCTGCAAACAACGCACTGTCGGCTGCGTTTATCGCGTGATACATTTTGGCTAAGGCGTCCGTCACCTTCTGACACGTAAATAAGTACACGTGTCAAAAAGTGACGGACGCTTTATCCACATTTGACACGAGACAAAGACGGAGCTATACTAGGCCCGCAGGGCACTCAACGAGTACAGAAGATTATGAAGCTAAAAAAAACCATATAAGACGCGATAATGTTTCTTTTCCCATAATCCTACTCCGCATTTTACGATGTTTGCATATGCTGTAGATATTATGGAAAACTAGGTCTAGGAAAGAAACACAAGAAAATAAACAGTAACGTAGGTACGAACCTATTTTTTTATAACATCTACAAAAATTGTGCAAATCGGACTTGATTAAGGTGGTGACAAACGTTATGTGGCTAGGGTAACCGCTTACAATCAGGCGAGCCGTACGCTTATTTGCCACTATATCGTGATATTAAAAAAATAAATAAGCATGATACGAAATTATAGCTATGCGATTTAAGCGTTGGTTCATAATCCTCTTAACAAAAAGTTTATAACAATTATAACTCGACCCCTAACTCAGCGTTAAGGTGACAACCCTGATCCTTTATATATCACGGTAATCTCACGCAAGGCTATTAAAACAGGTTTGCGTAACGTAATGCAAATACTAGGTATGAATAAAATAAATACTTTTGGCACTACGTTAATTTGTGGCAGTTGAAAGACAGTAAGTATAGAAAAGCCGGCCAAGTACGAGTCGTTTCGTACCACCGTTCAATATTATACATGTTTCTTGTATGTGGGTAATGTGAGCCCAGTTAATTTTTCATTATTTTCTCTTCTTATAGTGGCAATGGAAATACAAACCCGGTATAAAAAATATTGTCTGCGTTACAGTTCATTAAATACATTCAGCTGACAGACAGTCGGACGTATTCCATATCTTGTCATAGTTTGGGGATAAATACGTAGTTATTTTGACACACTGGCATGCTAACAACTTAGTTATTTAGCTGTACGAGTACTTAGTACGTACTTCTTAACGAGTATTTCACAAAGCAGGGAGAAATACTTTCAGTCCTTCACCACTAGCTTGCGCTAATGTTCTTAATCCTGCCTTAATCCGTATACGGCATCCAGTAATTTTGCCGTCAGGCACGTTCGCCTATGTAAGCTTGACCAAGCGAGCGAAGGAGATAGCGCTATATATTAGAGATAGGTTGGTCTCTTATACACACAATCCTTAAGGTCGCGTTGTGAACTTCCAGTTGATGAGGGAAAAGGACCATTAAGAAAATTCCATTCTATCTTATTTCCATTTCTAGCGTCTCGTTCTAACCTTGTGCAAATGTCTATGGATCGACAAATACTTTTTAACAATGAGATTTTTCTCTTTGTTTTGTTATGGTATGGAGAAGGCACACAGGCCACCTGATGGTAAGTGGGATATGTGACCTATAGATATTTGCATTCTCAAGACTTGTAGAAGGTTTTCGTCACTGTTGTACGAGCCAAACCCATGCTGCCCTCCTATGGAGAAAAGGCACAAGTGCAATTAATTCTTAGAAGCATATTTAACTCTCAAACGTTATAATAAGGTTGGAACTGCAATACAATTGATATAGTAGATGTGCCTTTTTACCGTAAGAGGGCAGCATGACCCGGCTGCATTATCACCTTACCATCTCCGTTTCTCCTGGTAATCCGGTCTGAAGATCTGCTGTAAGTGCACAGACTTTTTCCAGTATGTTGGCCAACATCTTTTAGAGACGTGCACGTCTCGAGATTCCGAACGTAGCGAGGTAGCCGTCTCCTCGCAACGCAGCACAGCTGCTGCTTGTTTAATGGAAATTCTCCGTGTATTCAATTGAATTTCCATTTTTCTATTCTGAATTTGCCATGTTCAGATTATACATGAAGTTTATGTAACACTGGCCTTTTCATTTACTCTCCCTAATTCTACAACAAGAGGACCTTAACAACAAAGGCTTGGAACAGTACCACTGAATCCTGTCCGTGCATTCATTACAGTATTCTGTCATTAACCAATTACACACATTATTCACGATAGACTAGAATATAAAGGTTGCAATCCTAGACCACAAATGCGATGCCTACGGGTGTGCCTCGGAAACCCCAACAACGTTTGGCCTAACACATCATTTACCCCGAATTTTCATTTGCCCTAAACTGGTTTTCAGATGAGTCAGGTAACTTTTTAAGTTTTCCAACTATATCTGCGGTTCGGTTAGGTTAGGGTTGTATTATAACAACACTTAAATGTTTTAAATTTTAAGCGAAAATGGCTTTAGAACCCTCTACTCAAGACTAACAAGCGGCTCATAAAGCTTATACTAACTGATGTATTTCCTCCCACGGGCGGCGTAAACGTCGCAATAATTTAGATATAACACCCCCATATCATATCCTTGGAGAATTTACTGACTAGTATCACCAGAGACCAATTTAATGAAGCTACCACATGCCCGCGACTTCGTCCGACTTGGATTCAATTTTTCCAAAATCCCAGGAGGTGCTCTAGGAATATGAAATATATAATTAGGAGAAGTGTTGGATGAACATGGTCTATTCGTGTACTTCATTAGAAAATGGCTTAAAATAAATTAATATAAGAAGACCATGTCGCATAATAATAATAAAAATAATAATAATAAATATCAGGGGACTATGTCACACCTATTGACCTAGTCCCAAACTAAGCTCTAGGCCTGTATTATGGGTACTAGACAACGATATAAATACTTATATAGAGAAATATATACTTAAATATATAGAAAACATCCATGACTCAGGAACAAATATTCGCGCTCATCACACTAATATCTGCCCTTACCGGAAACCCAGGACCGCTAGCTTCGTAGGCAGGGTCACTACCAACAAGGCCAGCGCGTCGTCGCATGAATTGACCTAGTCCCAAACTAAGCTCTAGGCGTGTATTATGGGTACTAAACAACGATAAACTTACTTATATCCAAGAAGCAGGAGCAAATATTCATACTAATATCTGCCCGTCCCGGGATTTGAACCCAGGACCGCTTACTTCGCAGACAGGGTCACTATTACTATTTTTAATAACAAAATAACGTGTCATTTTGGTTACACGAAATAATTGATCACCGTGCAGTCATTAAGTTCACCGTGCAGTCAGTAAAGAATTTTTGAAGAAATGTCTAGTATTTACGGTGAATCTGGCCCTTCTCATGCCACTGTTAAAAAATGGAGTCGACTTTTTAAACTTGGACGGGAGTCGATCGAAGACGATCCTCGCTCAGGAAGGCCAATATCGGTTGTGACTGAAGAAAATACTGAAAAAGTCAAAAAGTTAGTATTAGAGGATCGGAGAATTAAGGTTTGGCAAATAGCTGAAGCCTTAGGTATTAGTAAGGAAAGAGTTGGAGAGATTTTGCATCAACATTTGCATATGACAAAAGTAAGTGCTCGTTGGGTGCCGAAAATGCTCACAGCTTTCGATAGAGAACGTCGTGTTCAAACTTCTCAGGCATTTTTAGAATTATGTGAAGAAGGTTTAGATGAAGTTTGTTCCCGCATAGTAACTGTTGATGAAACATGGATCAGACAGTATGATCCAGAGTCGAAGTCTGAATCTATGCAGTGGATCGAAAAGGGTGAAAGGCCGCCAAAGAAATTCAAGGTTCAAAGTTCGGCGTCTAAGCTAATGGCCACCATGTTCTGGGATTGCGATGGCATTCTTTTAATAGACTATTTGGCGAAAGGCTCTACAATAAATGCAGTTTATTATGCTGAGCTATTAAGAAAAGTGCGACAAGCCATCGTCGAGAGACGAAGGGGCAAACTGAGCAAAGGCATTTTGTTTTTGCAAGACAACGCCCCCGTTCACACCGCTCGTGTTGCCAAGCTTGCTCTGAAGGAAACTGGCTTCGAGGAAATTGATCATCCACCTTACAGTCCAGATCTGGCCCCTAGTGATTATTTTCTATTCAGCAATTTGAAGAAAGATTTAAGGGGAAAGCGATTTGGCAGTGATGAAGAGATGAAGGCGGCTGTACAGGAACATTTCGACAGTCAAAATAAAACTTATTTTTTTAACGGTCTAAAAGAATTATTTAAAAAATGTAATAAATGCATTGAATTAGAGGGATTATATTGAAAAATAAAAATAGTAAAAAAAATCTGAACATTTTTTTTCTACCTTAGGCTTAGAACTTTTCAGCCGCCCCTCGTATACTAGTATGCATCGTGCAAACAACCGATATGAAGAAGAGTGCGGGTCCAGCGACTTGTAGCTGGAGCATCTCGCTTGACCATACTGCTCGCTCGCGCAAGTAGCCCGCGCCTTGACGTGCTCCAGCTGCATGCTCCGTCAACAAGCACCATCATAACACACAACAAATACGATCACGTGACTTACGTAATTCCCATACATTTTTCAATGACAACACATGTCGCCAGTGATCACCTAACGCTAGCGTTCGTGAACGATGGCAACTTGTCTAGCCCCACTGATCAGATATTCCGGACATGTAACACGCCGTATATTATAATATTTAAAAATAGAATTAAAACAACGGATTACTTTTTTATTTTCTAAATTGTTTCTACATACTCTTTCTAAATACTCGTTCCCTCAGTCCTAGGAGACGGCATTACAACTCGTAAATAGTATAGTTTTATATGATACTAGCGACCCGCCCTCGCTTCGCTTTGCTTTATGTGAGTATGATATATAGTTTTTCTCGATAAATGGGCTATCTAACACTGAATGAATTTTTCAAATAGGACCAGTAGTTCCTGAAATTAGCGCGTTCAAGCAAACAAACAAACAAACAAACTCTTCAGCTTTATAATATTAGTATATTTATCATTGGAGTAGCAATACTAGCCCATCTATCGATATCACATTTTTTTTTAATCAGACGGTAGGATGTGTACCTAGGTTGAAGCGGGCTGATTTCCGCAACTCGACTTAAAATGCGCCTTTTTTGCGTGAGTGTACCTAGTGTACCTACACACAATGTATTGTTCACCCGCATCGATAAACAGGCCTTTACCACTTCTCGTTACATTCTGAGTTCAGATTATTGATTTTAAATCCAGTGAGTCTTATAATTATAATTATACAATGAGGGCACAAGTCTTATGCATCCATATTTTATTCGAAACATAACTTTTTTGCCTGTGTCTGGAATAGCAGGAGATTTTTTTTAAAAGCTTGCGTTTCTCCTTGTCTTAAACAAAAAGGCGGTAAAGAGTAATGGTTTTTTCACGCGTAGTTGCGGAGATTCAAAAAAATAGCACACCCTTGACGTTTACTTCAGATTTGGGAAAAATTCTGCACGCTCGTTGTGATCGTCATTCTGAACAATAAAAAATAGTACTCCCGATATGTCCCCAAAAATATGTATGGAATTGTCCGTTTTGTTACCAAGAAACGTATTGGATTTTGGTAACAATTTTTCTCTTGCGATTTTTGAGAAAAGCACTATATTTGCCTTTGCAGGAACGGCAATTGCGGGTTCGATCGAATACTCGGCCCGCAATTGCGCACTTCCCTGCCTAGGCAGTAATGTACCTACTACATATATTTATATCCTTTGCCGAGCATAGGCTTAACCAAGATGGAAACGGTGCTAAGGTCTCTGTTGTCAATAATAATATTGACTCGCAATTTATGAAGTTGACATAAGGGGTTGGCGCGATCTGCAATCAGCTTAGGTACGTCAATCCTGTGTTTTGTCGATTTTCGACCATCGCTAGCTTTCAGACTAGGCCCCTTGCACTAATCCAAATCATTTTAGTGAAACTGCTTCGTAACACGAGGTTCTCATGTCGCCTTGTCATTTTAACCTATTTCAGTTCCTTGATAAACTATGTAGTAGTATTAAATTCCCCTACGTAACTTTGTTTTAAACACGCTTTTCTTTATAATGAACTTCGTGCTCAAGTTGAATGTAAGAACCCGACGTTCTCGGAAGAAATAAAAGCATTCCACGAGTCTCGCAGTTCTAACGTCACCTGTCTACATACGTGTCTTACATCTTGCCACAGTTTCACTGTAACAACAGTACCCGCACAGTTTGGTTGTTTGTGTGTAAACGCGAGTATATTGTTCTCGATTATTGAATGTTTTGTGTCCATTTATTTATTTATATTTATCGTTGGCTAGTTACCTAGTACTAGTTCAGGACTAACTCGATTTGTGCGAAATTACATATAATTAACAATTTTTCTAAGATATTTTTTATTCATCCAAGAACCAAATAACTTGCATTTTGCTAAATAATTTGTAATTTGAGAGGTTGTATATTGCTCCAATGTTGTCTCAACCATGGCGACCAAATCAAACCAACCGACTTTTTCCATGCAGAAATTCTGAACAAACTATGCGTTACACTTTTAAAAAGACTTACAATTCGCCTACAGAAAATAGTTCACTTCGTCTAATCTAATGTCTTTTTTCATCTAATTTCTAAAGCAACAAAAATGTAAAACAAGTAGGAGTTGTCGTACTGTTCGTAGCAACTCCCCTGCGTCCCTCTCGGCACTCTGGCGATACGAAATAGAATTTCCTTCGGGAAGTTGGTCCCTACTTATGTACTTTGTACGTTTGCGATGCGGAGGCAATTGGCTCTGCGCGAGTGCCTCGAATGTCTAGGAATCACGGAACACTAGACACCAATGCGCTTTAGTTCTGCGTTGTTATGATAAAGGCGAAGAATATTGGAAATAAATCTTCAATGGAACTGGTTTGCAGGGATTTTGTAAACAGCAGTTGGCCGTGATTATGCTCTCATCGTAGAATATACAGGATGGAACATTTAGATCAGTCAGCATAGACAACTATAAGACATACAAAGATCAGTGGGGCTAGACAAGTTGCCATCGTTCACGAACGCTAGCGTTAGGTGATCACTGGCGACATGTGTTGTTTTTGATAAATGTATGGGAATGACGTAAGTCACGTGATATATCACTCGTTACAACTGACATGCTGAAAACTGATTGTCTAGCTAGCCTATTTAATTTTGACAGCGCCAAGTGACAGGTGATCACCAAAGTGATCGCCTAACGCTAGCGTTCGTGAACGATGGCAACTTGTCTAGCCCCACAGTTCTTAGGAACCATGTCATCCATTTTAGTAACCAGAAAAACTGCATACCTAGATTTAAAAAAAAAGCACTTTACTTGTATTGAAAAATAAAATGCCATATGAAAAAAATGGGTATCATATCGTTGACCCACCTATTGAACTAAACTAAAAGATATGGAATTTGATGCATTTAATGCATTTTAGATATCATGTTTCATAGTAACATTTACTGCTTGTGACCTACACAATCGATACCTAAATAAAAATAATGCATGACTTATTTTTGAATGTGACCAATATCATAAATAAGTTAATTTTTAAAATAGCCCGTACATGTAAAGCAAGGGTTTTATTTACTTTATAAAATCGTGTGATATAAGCTTTTCCCTGGTTGTTTCCTTAATTTTATACACAGCCGACGAAGCTTGCCGTTAGTTGGTACTAATCCCGCATTTTATAACTTGACTTTCCAATGAGCCTATAAACAATATCAAGCCCTCGAAATATCCCCAATAAAAATAATTTAAAACGATCCACGTAAAACCTAAACATCTCTTATTAGGTACCTACCTAAATAATTCAATTCTTTTTTGTTTAGTAGAGGTGAGTATAATATTTATACAAATCTTCTGAAACATAATTTGTACATGTTCCCACAATATATTCTATTAATAAATCATAAGACACACGTGTTACACTAATAAGCCGACAACCTTCGGCATTATTCATATCTTAGCAGCCATTAATATTCTATGCCATAAATATCCCGAGACACGTAAAGTTCGAAGCTAAAACATCTAAATTGTTTAATCTGTGCAACTTTTGATGCTATCTTGTCTGTGGTGTTGGAATTGACTTACTGCTAGTTTTGGTGCACTGTGTGGATGATTAATTGCGGTTCTCTTCGTGGTAATACTCGTATTTTAGCCGAAAATTGTTGTAGGTCGATGATCTCAAGATGCGAATCATGCGTACAAATCGCTTTTACAACAAAGATACTTAGTTTTTTCTGCGATTTCGTTCACGAAAGTTTTTATTACTGTCCTGTTTTCGAAACTTTGGCTCCGATCGTGGAGGTGTTGAATCGTTGAATTGGTACAAACCAACCACCCAACCAACTCGTATACTCGTACTTATAGTATAGACGAATTAAGGAGAGCGTGGAATTGCATATGTACCTAGTGGTATTGTGTGTGTATAGGCAAGAGAAAGAGAGAGAGAAATACTTATGACCCGACTTAAGTATTTCTCTCTCTCTTTCTCTTGCTTACAAACACATAATACCACTACATATGCAATTCCACGCTCTCGCTAATTCATCTACGAGTATACAAAAATATCTATACAAAGGACTAGATAGTTGGCCATCCACTACCGTACGTTACTTGCGAGCCTTTTTGCCACTTGCCCTTGTCTCTTTAGAATCAACTCTCGCTGTCTTAATTTCCAACCCAATACGACTTGGGGGCCTTCAAAAATCGGCACGGTCGCGGTGATCACTTGCCATCAGGTGACCCTTGGCTGGTTTATCTTCTTTAATAATAATAATAATAATAATAATAATTTATTCATAAAACAGTATGCTTACAAGTTTCTTAGGTAATAGAGCTTATATCATTTCACAATACATTTTTCGACCACCGCTGCCAAACTAGGTAGTAACCTGTATTTCAGCAGACAGCGCTCTTCCCCAGGGAGTTCATATGAGAGTTATATATTGAGTAGTAAGCTAAGTTAGCAGTAATATGAAAAATAGCAATTTAGACAAAAGCGAGAAATAATATGTGGTGTGTGTGTGTGTGTGTGTGTGTGTGTGTGTGTATGTGTGTGTGTGGGTGTGTGTGTGTGTGTGTGTGTGTGTGTGTGTGTGTGTGCGTGTTCGATTATTCTGGGATTTTAAGAAATTCCTCCGTTTCCTTATAGTTCAGTTTTAGCAGCCACATACAGATTACCTTTTTGCAAATTTCCTTTTTTAGTGGATAGACGTATTTTATTTTATTAATTTTATTGTATACATAGGGACCCAGAAAATTAAAGAATCTTTTGATGAACACTGTGTGAGGTGTATGTTTGTTAATAACAATACGATCTCTTCGTCTCCTTACATTTGCCGGTTCAAACGAAGTTATGTTGTGCTGCTTCATTATGATAGAAAGAAGGAAAAGCTGACGGACAGTTAAAGTTTCACAGTACTGGTAGAGTAGACTGGTAGGAAATAGTATCGGTTTGAAGGTGGACACTTTGAGAACAGCGCGCTGGGCGATTTCGAGAGGTAGCAAGGTTGTCTTCGGGATGCCCCCCCAACAGGATATACAATACGCAATTACTGACTGGCAGAGAGCTAAGTAGACTTGTTTCATTAAATCTGGTTCCACACAATGCCTCAGATTTTTAAACACGTAGATGAGTTTTCTAATTTTTCCGCTGAGAGCCATTATTTGATCTTTGAAATTAAGATTTTTGTCTATTAATATGCCTAAATATTTGACTGTATTTACCTGATGCAAAACAGAACAAGTACAAATTGACACATTATTACATTCGTGAGCATAAACCTTGAGTTCTTTTGCAGGTTGACCAGAATCTCGAATTGAAAATGCAATATATTGGGTTTTATCCTTGTTCAAAGTCAAGACGTTATCTCTTAGCCACTCTCTCACCCCATCAAACCCACTCTGTGCCACCTTGAAAACTTCTTCCCAACTATTTGCACCAAACAGTAAAGCAGTATCATCTGCATAAGAAACAAGTCTGCCTGGAATATCAAGGTCTAAAAGGTCATTTATATAAGCGAGAAACAGACTGGGACCGAGAATGCTTCCCTGTGGTACTCCGTAGGATAGGGGAAGTTCCTCACTTACGTAACTTCCCAGCTTTATACTCTGAGTCCTGTCAGAGAGGTAGCTCTCAAAAAGTTTTAACTGAGTGCCCCTCACTCCCATCTTCTCTAGCTTTGATAAAAGTAATGGTACAGAAACCGTGTCAAATGCTCTTGCCAAATCTAGGAAAATCGCTATACATTTTTGCCCATTATCTAATCTAGTGGATATAAACTCGGTCAAGCTATGAACAGCATCATTGGTTGATTTCCCTGAACGAAAGCCATATTGATTCATAGATAAAATGTTATTAGACTCGAAAAAATTCATCAATCTAGAATTCATAATTTTCTCCAGGATTTTTGATAAAGCGGGGAGGATTGATATAGGCCTAAAGTTTTCGACACGATTTCTGTCACCTCCTTTGTGAATAAGAGTGACTACCGATCTTTTTAGTTCTTTTGGGAAAACTCCAACTTCCAGGCACTGATTAAGAATAAAAGTTATAGGTGGAACAAGGAACTCTTTATAAGTTTTCAATATTTTGTTGGAGATATTGTCCCATCCAGTAGAACTGTTACATTTTAGATTAGTGATTATGCGATTTATTTCATTTTCGTCCGTATCAAACATTACAAAGGAGTTCCCACCCACCTTGTCTTCACGTAAACTTTGACCGGTACTCAAACTTCTAGTAGTGTTTTGTATTTTTTCAGCTAGACTTTTTCCTACATTTACAAAATACTGGTTGACCAAATTTATGGAGAGTTGTGGGGTCGAGCTTAAGTTTAATAATTCATTCGGAGATGAGGGTGCCCTAGAAGTACCAGAGATATTTTTAATTGCACTCCATATTTTTTTACTATCTTTGCCCGCTTTGTTGATTAATCCCTTGTCATATGATCTTTTCACCTTTTTCAAGATAGAGTTACAGAAATTTCTATACCGGATATATGTTGATTTAATAATTAAGTTATCAGGAGAGCGTTTTGATTTCAAGTGAAGTTTATCTCTATTTTTCATACATCGAAGTAGCCCTGGTGTAATCCAGGGCTTAAGTATCTTTTTGCGCCTTGAGACAGTAATTATTTGAGTATTTTTCTCAATAGCAGATTGCAGAGATCGAAGTAAGTAACTAATAGAAAATTGGGGATCATAAGAATTGTATATCGCTTGTAAATCAATATTATAAATATCTGGTTGCAAGGTATCCAGGTCAAGTTTCCTAATAACGTTATTGGCAATACTGCGTGTAGGTTTTAACTTAAGATTTAAAAGAACCGCCTTGTGATCAGTAAGAGATGTTTCAAGCACTATGGTGCGAGACGAATTTTTAGTTTTTAGCATCACATGATCAATACAGGTGTTACCTGCATCCCTTGTTACCAAAGTATGAGCAGGCAACAATCCATGAAAAGCGGCCAGTGTAAGGTATCGGTCAGCTGAAGGATCACTAGAGTTTGGCAGAATATTTATGTTAATGTCCCCGATTATTGCTATATTCTTGATCATAGAGTAGTTTTGTAAGATCCTATCTAATGATTCCAAAAACGGCTCGATATTTTGAAAACAGGGCGGGCGATACACAGCTATAATAACAGAATCGTTGCCAATTTTTATAACAAGAACATTTCCTCCCGCGCATGTTGGCTCTTCTACAGAGCAGGTAATCTGATCATTTATGTAAACAACTACACCGTCATTTTGATTATGATTGACTTTAGTTGCATAGGAACAATAACCCTGTAAAAAAGGTATCTGAAATACCTTTGACAACCAACACTCGGTAAGTATCATTATATCGCAATCGCATTTTAGACGCTTCAAAAAAACCTCAAAACCAGTAAAATTACTATTAATGCTGCGAATGTTTTGCGTGAGCACTGACAAAGAGGAAGAAGACTTGTACATATATTTATTGCAATTTTCGGGGTCACAGGACACGGCTTTAGATACTTCCAGAGTGTCTATATCATTTATAACATCACTTAAGCTATCAAAGTTCATTTTCAATCTCTATTTTAATAAATGCCTTGGTTAAAGATTCTTTGTGATTAGTTATATTGGTGCTCGTCAAACCGGATTTTTTGGTAACATGAACGTGAAGTTTGTGTGTGTGTATATGTGTGTGTGTGGGTGTAAGGAAGTTGTGTATTAGGGTGTGTAATTTATACAATTTTAAAAATGACAGTATAGACAAACAAACTGAGTGAGTTAGGTTCTTAATAATGGTTAAAATAATAGCTAGTATTTTTAGGACTATAAAATACAGTCATAGTGACTGTTTTAATTCATCTAGTTTCAATTCACTAGTAATTTTGATCGGAGGTGAGTTTTCATGTTTTCGCAGATAGACGATTCCGTGCGAAGTCCAGCAAAAGGTGTAGCCATTTTCTTTCTGAAATGTACGCGCCTGGTAGAAAATTCTTTGAGCTTTAGCGGTCAGTACTTCTGAAACATAGACCGGTTTGACCGGCTGTTTTAGGCGAAGATGAGAAGAATTTAATTTTTCACCATTTGTTTTGGATTTGTTGAAGGTTTTGACCGATTTAATGATTTTTTCTTTTAGCAATACGGAGTTTAACTCAATTATTATCGGCTCAGATGTGTCTTTAGATTTTAATCTATATATGTCACGTATATCGGTCTTATGTACCTCTGTGTTAAGAGCACTACCCAGGCTCAGCACGACGTCACAGAGCGAATCCTTTGTTTCACCGGTTACCTTCGGGACATTTCGTATCTCCAGGCCAGAGTCCCGATGCTTACGTTCCATGTGCTCAATTTTTTCTTCGAGAGCTTGAATGAGCATTCTGTCGTCTTTCCTTTTCGACTCCAAGAACGAGATTCGTGACAAAAACTCGTCATATTTGCTAGACATCACTTCAATGCTCTTAGTTAGTTCCGCATTCTGCACTTTTATGTCACGAAGCGTACAGTTGAGTTGTGAAAATCTATCTTCCTGCCCCTTTGTAAAAGAAGAGAACATGTCTTTAATATTTTTTTTTATGTCCGAGTCTTCATCCTCCTGTTTCTCTTTTTTCTGTTTCTTTCGTTCTGTGACGTTCTTTGACATGGACGACAAGTCAGGCGCAGAGTCAGAGTGGTGAATAGCTACGTGTGGGCCCCTCGCCGATTTGACGACAGTAGCCGATGTGCCGCAGTTGTTGCGCTCGGGGCTGCTGGTCGCGGGCGTCATGGCAGGGGAGGTGGGGGGTGTGCGTGTTGTTTTCATACTTTTTTTAGCCGACATAAGTCCAACAAAAATACCAGGGTAACAGAACTTGTAGGGCGAGATAATGATAACTTCAGGGGTCTAGTAGACTGGGCGCCGATCGAGAAATTGGAACAAAAACCCTTTCCGTCCACTTTATGAAGACCTCTTGTGTCGTATTGATAGAAATATAACTATCTCTGTTATTCCAATTGTTATTTTAGATGGTGCATAGGCAAAGGCATCATGCGCGCGATTCTCATAATTAGTGCTAATAGTAAGTATGTATGTGTTTACTCACACATTTGGCGTAAATATGAATCCGCACGGCGTGGTTTGCAACAGTTTGCCGCTTCTTTCTTTGCTGCGCTCTTGGTACTTCACTTGATTTAATTACACTTATTTTTGAAAAAATATAAATGAAAAATGACAGTAACAAATTGAGCGTCCGTCTGGCTTCGCCGTCCGAGGGGGAGAGGACTTTCATTACATATCTCGCTGTTCGTGCCCGGCGGCGCTTAATTTTTTTTTATATTCAATTCGGTCGAGCCGTTTTCGTGTTTTAGTTACACTAGCGAACGGTAGTGGATTTTTACATAATAAGAGAAGAAGATTTTTTTTGAAAATATACAAATACTCGATTTCGCTCAAAAAACGGACTTTTTTAATTTTAATGACTTCATACATGTAACTTCAAATGTGTGTAAAAAAACTCTTACGTTAGACGTTTGAAGTAGTTTCCTAATGCTACAGTACTACAGTCCGTGTAAATTAAAGTTAAGCAATGTCAATTTACATCCATAAAAAAATACGTCCTTCAATTTCTACCTCCATGTTCTGTGATGGCTCAACAAATCCGCGACAGGCTTTCACTTATGAACGACCACGTACGAGTACATATTAAATATCGATTTCCTTTCCAGTGTCGTTAAGAGCTCCCTCGGGAATATATTTTCGTGTAACATTTCGGTACTAATTTGATAAAAATCCTCCCCCTTCCTTTTAGCCCGCGGGAGGGAGCCATTGACTTATATAACGATCAACTTATATGATCAACGCCGGTCGCCATACAATACTCAAGCCGTATAATAACTAGGTACAATATTTTAAGTAGAATAGTTGCCCCAATTCACAAATTCTTAGGCTTGGGAATCAAAATATCGTGTTCCTTGCTATATTTTATATCCAATCAAATCAGCCAAGCCAAGTTCTCAAGTTACCAAAAGTAGTGATACCTAAGTACCAGACCTAGGAATATACGGGGCAAAACTAAATGACAGCTAGGGATTGCCTATATCGATAAACTTAATTATCGATGCTTTTCCCATATACTAGTGATCGCTCCAAGTTTTGATTGTAAAAATAGTTTATTTTTTAAAGTATGCAACTTAAACAAAATAGCAAAATAATTTTGGTCATTCTTTATTTTAAAAGGATTTATAACCTTCACTCATCATCGTAATATTGTTTTTACTTCTAACAAATTCTAGTCGTTTATTTTAACAATACTTAGTAAATGGGACAGTCATTCTGAAATTCACAATACGGAAAAAATATATGCTGATGATGAGTGAAGGTTAAAAAATCCTTTTAAAATAAAGAATAACCAGTATTATTTTGCTATTTTGTTTCATTGCATAATTTAAATCAAATTTTATTTTTACAAACAAAACTTGGAGCGATCACTAATATATGGGAAAAGCATCGATAATTGAGTTTATCGATATAGGCAATCCCTAGCTGTAATTTAATTTTGCCCCGAATATTCCTAGGTCTGAACCAATTGAAGTTTTACAGTCCCACCAATTTATTGACACTAAATGCGTTTTGAGCCTTAATTTGTCTGTTTTGTTAAAAACTCAACAAATAACAAGCTGATATTATAACAAACCGTAAAGGAAACTAAGTGCACAAATGAACAGAAGTATCGTTGCACACTTTGACAAGTTTGTTTGATAAAAATGGCGCAGGCAAGAGTCTTTGCATACTGAATCTTTCCAACGAGCTATTTGTATGTGCTGGCGGAGTTGAGTTCTGCGGAGGGTTGCCAAGCGTAAGGATTTTTAAAAGATATCCGGGAATTAAGTTATGATTCCGGAACGCGAGAGGATAAAATTCTTAGGGATCCGGAATGTTCAGAAACGAAGAAAATTATTAATTTTAATTAAATTAACAAGAGCATTTGCAGCATTTACTATTTTAATCTTAAAATATTTTGTAAATAGAGAATGCCTGCAATTTCGTACGCGTAGAATTCGAACTAGTGCCTCCTTTTTTCTCGTAATATGTTGCTTGAAATAAAACACATTTTAGGGCACCTTAACAAAACTGAATATAAATCAATAGTCTCTAAATTTCATATCTGCGTTCAGTAGTTAACGTTGTGCATTGTCTATGAGTCAGTTAGTAGCAAAAATAAAGATAAACACATACAAAATTCACTAATTAACTAATACTAACCCTTGTTTAACTTCGCACAGTCTGGTTTAATCCCTTCAAGTACGAGTACAAAGAAAACGTCTAGATTATTGTGAAAATGTTCGATTCCTGCGTATTTCTCTTGCCCTGGCCACCCTCGTCTTGAGAGCCTATTAACTCGAGTGATTGGCGCTAAACGGAGCCCTGAGTTTTCACTTTGTCTTTACTTTAGGGTAATGGGTTTCGGATTTACCGCAAATTACGGTTAGTGGTGCCATGGCAACCGGGATTCCAGGAACGAGGCCGTAGAAATGGAGGAATGAGATAAATGGTAACGGTTGGGGTTAGTAGCAAATGAAAGTAAACATTTGAAATGAAGCATTGGCTTAGTTGGTAGTGACCCTGCCTACGAAACTGGCGGTCCTGGGTTCAAATTCCGGTAAAGGCAGATAGTTGTGTGATGAGCGCGAATATTTGTGCCCGAGACATGAATGTTTTCTATGTACTTAACTATATATTTCTCTATATAAGTATTTATATCGTAGTCTAGTAGCCATAGTACAAGCCAAGTTTGGGACTAGGTGACATGGTCACCTGATATATATTTTATTATTTATTAAAACTGACGTATTACCCCGCAAAAAGGGGTATGTTAGTAGTTTAACATTGTTTATCTGTGTGTTTGTATCTGTCATCCTAACTCGTAATCGGATAGAATGATTTGGAAGCGAGTTTTTTAAGGAATGTAGTTTATTCGAAATAGCTCTTAGCTTGGTTACATTGAATTCGGTTCGGCCGTTTCAAGGAGCGTCCTCACTGAGAGCATTCGCGTGAATATTCGAGTGGTGTGGACGATGACAACCCACTTGATGTTCGTGCCGAATGCTTATTACACGCGAATGTTCTCAGTGAGGACGCTCCAAAGATATCCCTCTGAAAGTAGGGTTATTTTAGCGGGTATTTTTTTAATTCGATTTATATAGTTAATTTATTATTTATCTTACAACGTCTAGAACGAAAAGTGATATTTGTGTTAGTCGTATGTAGATATAAGTGATTTTGCCTATAAACTTCGAGTGAAATATCGATCGGTTACTATTGTTACAATTCGTTCACTAAAGCAAACATCGTAAACTTTTGGATTTTTGTGTACGTATGTGTACAAATCCTATTCTTCAGAACTTGTCTTTAAAGTAGTCAAATAATATGTGGACGATATTAACTAAATAATTCAATATGCACATTTTGGATTATTCAACCAAGAATGCTTTTACCAATATTATACTGTAGAAACTTTAATAAAGAAAAATCCGTAAAATCACATTCTGCTGAATACGCACAAATAATTTGGCATAAATGTTGCTGTATCTTCACTTCTATCGAATCGCTTCCAGGCCTTTCAGCTATCTAGATTAAAATAAATGCTTTGATACGAATATTTTTCCGTTTAGGTGTTTGGCTACGTTAACATTAATTAGGTAGGTATATAACCATTCGATAGATAAAACCCCCTACATAATGGTGTCCTCCTTCTTTCAAAGCTGATACTTATCTCTTAAACGGCTTAAACGATTTTGATGAAACCTTGCTAAAAACTACCGCTGGTAAACCTGCTTTCAAATAAAGAAAATTGCATTTAAATCGCTTCACCCGTTTAAGAGTTACTGTGCCACTGACAGTCACACTCTCTTACACACACACTCTCACACACACAAACATAGCGGTTAAACTCATAATAATAAAAATAGCGATATGGTTTCGATCAATGAATAATAAAAACCAGCCTTAGATCGTATCGTAAGCAATGGATTTTCTCTAAGCCATTTTTAAATTAAACTTTATTTGTGAATTATCTGCTAGCGACTCCAGCTCATAAACTACGGCTTAAGCATGTTTTAACTGGGCGCAACTAGTGCCTAGTATGCTGAGGAATAAATGACGATGTGGGCGGGGCTTTTATACTCAGCAAAATGTAGGTACGGTTGTGTCCATAGCGTCATACACGGTAGCGCAAGAAATGCGTCAAAGTCATCAGTAAACTTTATTAATTTCTCAATACGAACATAATGTTGTTTTTCAATTTAATTGTGTTGATATGCAAAAAAAACTTTTAATTAATATTATTTGTAGACAGTAAACGGCTGATTTAAAAATAAATAGCTTAAGTCTGTCTAGAACAAACAGTCTGTCAGATCATATCATTCGCTTTCACACGGCAGTCGCTATTATTTCACAATATTGTGCGTTTTTAAGACATATGTAGAACCATTAGAATGATTCTAAAAACAAATCAAAGTAACTAAAAACTGTTTGTAAAAAAACAGCTCATTATACGTACTTTGCAAGTTGCTAAAGTAAAAATAAAGACATTACACATTTATGTATAAGTACTTTCAACGTTTATCTTTGTCTAACGCTTGCGGGCAAACAAGGAAAGTAAGATAAATGCAACTCTTTAGGCTACAAGCCTGATAAATTACACCAAAACGCCACTTTGTAAAAAACTTAAGTCTTTAACGCAACTGGGTGGTTCGAAAGACTAAGTTTGAATGAACGATAAAAGTTTTCAACTATATCACGGTAACGTTTAACAAAGTTTGAATTGCTTTATATTTTTAACCGAGTTAAAAAAGGGGAGGTGTTCTGTATGAGTACTTAAGTAGATATGTATGTATGTATCCTCGAAATTATTTCAAACTAGCTGCCCGCCAGCTGCTTCTCCCCGCTGCAAATTTTCAACCTTCCCCTTGAATTTTTCATTTTTTTCTTACATATAAACTTTATCCTGACAATAACGAACGCAAAAAAAAAACAGCCAAATCGGTGCAGCCGTTCTCGAGTTTTGCGCTTAGCAACACATTTAGTGATTCATTTTTATTAAAAAAAATTACTTTTACTTTTTTTTTTTTTTAATTTTTTTTACTTTTTTGGAAAAGTTTGATTTACTCCATGACAAACAATACGCCTATCGCCGGGACCGCTCGTGCGCGTCCGTCATCCGTACAACATTACACAACATAATGCGGGCAAAAGAAAATTCCTCCCACGTGGCTATACTTTTGTGTGATATGACGCGCGCTTTCGACCTTTGCGATCACAATATTTTGGCTAAAAAGTTCGAACATTTCGGGCTTTGTGGCCCAACATTGCAGCTGATGCTTGACTTCTTGTATAATAGGCAACAGTCAATCGTTTTAAATAACGGGTTGGTTAAGTCAAACGAAGGCTGCATCCACATTGGGGTTCCTCAGGGATCTTCTCTCGCAAACTTGTGTTTTCTAATGCAAGTCAACGACTTACCGGATGCGGTTGATGGTAATATGTTCATCTTTGCTGATGACGCATGCAACATCGTATCTGCTCCAAACGTTGACTGCTTAGAAAACCTTATAACTAAAGACGTCCATAAACTTCTCAACTGGTTTTCTGTTAACGGATTGGTTCTTAATTTAGCTAAGACGCATGTTCTCCATTTTCACCTAGGCGGTCAGCCACCTCGTCCTCTTGCAATCGTAATAAACGATATAACCCTCCCACAAACCCCCACAGCCAAGTTTCTAGGTGTGACACTCGACTCAGCACTGAAGTGGGACACCCAAATCAACATAATCTGTAGCAAACTTTCAGGTGTCTGCTTCGACCTAAAGCGACTATCTTTTGTACTGCCCCCATCCCATATTCGTAGTAGTTACTTCGCACTTTTCCACTCAGTTATAAACTACAGCCTGGAGTTCTGGGGAACCGCCGCAGAGTGGCGCCGTGTCTTTATCCTGCAGAAGCGAGCAGTCAGAATAGTGGCATGTGTCCCTCCGGGTACACCTGCTCGTGAGCTCTTTATTTCGTTAGGGATAATGACGGTTGCATCACAGTACATTTTCAACATGGCGTGCTACACGAGAACAAACATTGACTCTTTCCCAGTAAGATCTGATTCACATAAAGGTTTAAGAAATAATCACGCCGGAAAACTCAAGACGGTAACATGTAAATTAGCTAAGTCTACCAAAACTACCCACGTAATCGGCCCAAAAATTTACAACGCCTTACCTGGCAGCATCATAAAATTGTCAAACGAAAATTCTTTTAAAAATGAATTAAAAAAAATACTAATTAATAACGCATTTTACGACATAAAAGAATTCTTCAGTAAATTTACCAGCAAGACATTGTAATATTGTACCGGATAAATAAATTAATTTTGTACCTTAACTTTAAATGTAATTTTTGTAATTATTATAACGTGACATGTAATATTCTAATAATATTATGAATAAATGAGTATATGAGTATATGAGTATTATATAAAAGATTATACATTTCTTTTTATGTATTTATTTGTTTATTTATTTATATATTTATTTATTTATTTATATATGTATTTATTTATTTATTTATTTATTTATTGGTAGGAAATCCAACAGTTACAAATACAACATATGAAACAAGAATAGGAAACACAAAACCAATTACAGGATTTCACATGTAGTGACAGAGTAGCAAACTTAAAATTTAGTACAAACTTCAAAGGTAGGTACACGCCCTTACACAAAAACACTAGCGCAAGCTTTGATTATTTTAATCAAAGAGCGCAAGTTATTTTGTATTGTATTTGAGATAAGTTTTATATTAAATATTAAACAAAAAAAAGAACCAATTCTGATTATTGTTTTGGGAATGTACCTAATTTGTTACTCTTTTGAGATGATCTTAGTTTACAGATAAATTATGATTTTTACGCGGCGTTACCTACGGTAAGTTTCTAATTATCTATAACGGCACCGATTTGAACGATAATTACAATATCTACATTGTATTTTGTGACTATGCCCGTCCGTCTGTACGCTCATTTGTCCCAGTGGCTTATTTCTGCAACTACTAATTTCATTATTTTACATAAATAATTTATAATTAGGATGATTTTGTTATTTATAGCTTTTTTTCCATAATTTTATATAACATTACATTACTTTATAATTATAAGTTAGTTTATATGGCCCCGACGTGGGTATAAGCCTCCTCCATCTTTCCCCATTTCCTTCTCTCCTGGG
Source organism: Acleris laterana (assembly GCA_963966035.1). Taxonomy (NCBI): domain Eukaryota; kingdom Metazoa; phylum Arthropoda; class Insecta; order Lepidoptera; family Tortricidae; genus Acleris; species Acleris laterana. The sequence goes on along the minus strand of OZ014458.1, from coordinate 8,659,253 downwards.
CGACGCACATCCAGTCCCCGCCAGCCACCTCTGCAATATCCTCCATCCATCTCTTCCTCTGTCGTCCAACACTCCTTTTGCCTTTAGGGCCTTGGCATTTGGTTACTTGTAGGGTCCATCTTTTGTCTCGGTACCTTGATAAATGTCCCGCCCATTTCCATTTCAGCATTAGCGCGTGTTGCAGAGCATCTGTCAGCTTAGTTTTCTTTCGTATCTCTATATACTCGTATATATTTCTGAATTAGGATGATTACCCAAGCTTAATGCGAATGAAATATAAAACGGTTATATTCTCACTGCAAAAAGGGCCCAGATCTCTGTTGACTAGATGTAGTCTGTATTTCTATACACTTTACTATTAAGTTCTCTAAATTTACTTTTAAAATTGGGCGCTAAAATGCATACTTCAAATGTTGAGCAAACCCCGAGAAAAATGAAGGCAGCGTGGGATGTTAACGAAAACATAAAACGTAAAAGTAGAAATAAAAGTCCTTGAACAAATTGCGGGTCTTCAGAATTTATGTTTGTATGGGTTGGTTGATACGATTATCCATTGTTGCCGAGTGCCATTGTTGTTGATGAACGGAATATTAAATCGAAGTTGCAATTCTACACGGGTTTGAAATAAGGACCTATCACCTATTATTTACAACGACGCGCTGGCCTAGTTGGTAGTAACCCTGCCTACGAAGCGAGCGGTCCTGGGTTCAAATCCCGGTATAGATATTTGTGTGATGAACGCGAATATTTGTTACTGAGTCATGGATGTTTTCTATCTATTTAAGTATGTACAAGCCTAGAGCTTAGTTTGGGACTAATTCAATGATGTGACATTGTCCGCTGGTATTAATTTATTTTATTTATTACAAAAATAAGTACAACTGGAGGAAGTTAAGATTACTACTCAAGCATATTTAGTAGTTGGTAAAGAAAAAGAAAATAAACTATTTGTCTCTACAAAGACAAACCAAAAAAGACACATGTTAGTAACTCATTTAAAAGTCCCTTAATTATTTTTTATCATGATACAAACTTGTATGTTTTGTATTAATAAAAACTTACCTATGCATTTCTTTGTTACAGATAACATGAAGACCTGAGTCCTACCTGAAAATAGATCAAACTACATTATTACATCTATAAGAAAATATTTATTTACAATAAAAATAAAGTACCTTCACTGACAATAAATCGCCAAATCTCTTTAAAAAATAGTATATCATAGCATATTTAATAGAAATCTAACCGAAAACTGTGATTGCCAATACCTGGTTCCATATTTGAAATAGGTTTAACTTTTTAAAAGTAAAAATGAGCTTTGACTCGACGTCTTCTGCCAAGCGGCTGAATTTGGAACGAGCCAGTAACTTTATGAGACAATTTAGAGACCCGGACTCTCGGGAGCTGAAAAAACTCTCCGCCAACCAGTTCATGGAAGTGTGGAGCCATTACGACAGGGACGGTGAGTTTAAAAAAAACATTGCATTTTAAATATAGAATTCAAGGCACGTTCCGACAATCCATCTAGGTATGTCTAGGGCCTGTTGTTTGATAAGTAGTTAAACTAACTAATTGTTAAAATGCGAAAAAGGAATTGAAAATTTGACACATTTCCTTGAGATTCCTTAAAATTTTCGATTCTTTTTTCAAATTTTAACAATTAGTTAGTTTAACTACTGTTCAAACAACAGGCTCTTGCTTAAATCTTGGCGGAATTATGTGATTCATCGATGGTACTTCAACATTATCTTTTTTTTTTATTAATGACATTGAGGCTGCCTTCTCTAGCTGTAGATAAGAGGTAGTTATTTTGTATGTTTGTTTTTAATGTGTTATTTCAATACTCGTTCTGTTACATCAGTATCATTTTAGTTACGATATTACGTTGTTAGTTACTACTGTTTTATACTCTTTAGTGTGTTTGTTTATAAAAGTGATTAACAAGTAAGTATGAACTAAAAAAAAAAATAACCCGTGATATTTGAAAAAATAAAAATTAGAGAAATGTAAGTACCTGGAAGATCATTCGTCGCTCGGGTTGAAAACGAACTTTCCCGGAGATGATAACATGACAGATCGATTTTCCGCCCCCGCAAGCCACTAACTACGTGTTTGCAAATATTGCTCGTTAAATATTATAGTTATAGGATAAAGTTATTTCATCCATTTCAGTACCTGAGTGAACATAAACTAAACTTTTAACTCACGTGTACCTATCGGGAGGATTCCCGGAAGACGCAACTGGCAATATATTATGCAGTTGCAGAACTTGCAGAACTGCATTCTGAGCGCCGGGTGCACTTTGTGAATCGGATATTCTCGGAACTGAGATGTATCAGATATCTTATTCTTGTACTTTGTATAATTTGAGAAGCGTTTTAAGGGAGAAGCGGTTGGAGTACCTAGTGTCCCTACTGTATATTAAGTTAAAGATATTATATCTAACAATTTTTTTAATAGATACATCCTGAAAACCTTATATGAGCAGTTTACAGGGTTTTTGATATGTTATAGTTAGTACTGTCAACTCAACGTTAAAATGGCTCTAGTTTACTTAACAGTAAAAGCAGCCAATTAAAAAGAATACAATAACATTTCAAAAACAATATTGATTTAACGAGTAGAAAAGAGCCCATGAGACGGTGAAACATAAAAGGTAGTTTTTTCAAAATTTTCTCAATAAACTATGAAAAATCGTAAAAGAGATTACCAAAAGGGAAATAAAAATTAAAATAGACCAAGAAATGAGGATTATACAAGCATTTTCAACTGATAATTAGACAGAGAAATTCAATATGCACTGTGACATCATGTAACAGGTCGGCCATATAAACTGCATGTTAAATTCGGTTTTGCTAAAAAGAGATAGGAACAAATCTTTATTGGCTTATCTTATATCTTGGTTATTTTTATTACATATTTAAAAAAAAAACTTTTTGGTACATAAATCAGCTTTTATTGAATTCCTATATCCTATTATGATTCCTATAGCTTTGGCCTTTTACTAACTGGAAATTGGATTATTTTAAGACCTCTGTGCGGAAAAATATATTTCCGTTTTACTACTCGTATTCATGAAATTTATTTTAGCGTTTGCGAAAAATATGATTGAACCGGGAACAGCCAGCCGTTAAACGTGTAAACGAAATTATTCAAATAAAAATTATGTTTCATCCACATCTGTAGACTCAGATATATTTTCGCGTCCGCTTCAATGTCTAATATTCATAAATTCTCTCCGTTTACGCCGCTCCCCGAGTAATACCAGACTATAAAAGCTCCAGTCAGTTCCATTTCACTCTGCTCGAGTCATCAACTTTGCCAGCGTTTGTTGATTTACGCCCATCCTACTGAGAAAACTACATCTGGCTCAAAACACATTGGGCCCAATTCGGATCAGTGCTGCTGTGTGTAGTATATAATAATGTAGGTAGTTTGTCATATTCGTAATAGAGGGTACTTACGACGATAATAAATCAGTGTTAAACCAACTAGCGTGTGTTTTACTACATGGTGACAGCGGTGCGTGACTTTTTCGCGTTTTCACGAGGAAAAAGCAGTTACGAACAGTTGAAATATAGTGCATAAGGTGCGCTAAGTTAATATCTGTGCAGTGTCTGTCGGGATTATGGAGCACGCGCGTCCTCCGGCGGAGTTAACACTCGAGGGCGGTCCGGCCGCACGCTCCGAAGCGTGGCGTAAATGGCGGAAACTGTTCGAAGTGTTTCTCAAAGCATCCGGAGTGAGCAAGGAGCCTAAGGAGGTCCAGGCTAGTTTGTTGGTTAACCTCATAGGATCGGCTGGTTACGAGGCTTATACGACTTTTTCGTTTGATAAGGGTGAAAGTGAAGAAGATATTAGCTGTGTATTGAAAAAAATTGAGGAATATTTCGGTACCAAACCGAACATTACCCTGCGGCGATTTAAGTTCTTTACGCGCAATCAAGAAGATGGCGAAAATATCGACCAATATGTAACTAGTCTGCGGGTATTGAGTCAACAATGCGAGTTTGCTGATTTACATGACAGCCTGCTGCGCGATAAGATCGTGTGCGTAATCATCAATAACACAGTGAGGGATCGACTTCTTCGTACAGACGATCTGTCATTATCTAAGGCGATACAAATCTGCCAGGCT